>VDFB02102553.1:0-11827 GCA_007258455.2 Sequoia sempervirens | reverse complement strand
TCTCATTCAGTTCACCTTTTGGCTGCTGTGTGCATGCCTTTTGTATATATTGGAAAAAGTTAGTCTTTTTCCTCTAGTTCTTGTTTTTCAGCCTTTGCATTCTGCAAAGAGAAATATCATGTAACTCAGTTTTCAATTTTTAGATTAATACAACAACAAGTTTATAGGTTCATTTTGTGTCATTTTGCAAAGATTCCTTCAATTTTGGTGAAATCAAAAGTTTTCCTTGTTATTATGTTGTTTCTATAAATGATTTGATGAAGTTTTACTATGTTTAATATCAAAACCTTTAAAATTATCATCTCATTTATATTTGCATGCATTCAAAATAGTGAAAATTACAGATTCTCTGATTTGTGTAATAGAATAATCTATTCTTCTTTGCTGAGAAAACTCTATTTTCCTTCAAAAGTGGTTTATTCAAGCCTTCCTTAGAATCATTTTTGTGGTCAAACTGTCGAATTGACTTGTGTGGATAGTTTTTCTAAAGTTCATTGTGAATCATGGTTGCAAGTCTTTATCAATTAGATGTATCATCCTCAATTTATAGTTTTACGTGCATTTATTACAATCCTTCTATCCCTTTTCTAGCACAAGTTACCCAATTATCAATTTGAGAATCGTATAGGAACCAGGCTAGAATTTGGAGGTCTATCTTCGCCATAGGAATACCCACAACCTGAAGATAGTTCCCATGTTTCAAAAAATTGTTGAATTTAGTCATTCAAGCATTCGGGTGCAATCTGTTTTATAACAAGAATATGATTAAACTCCTCAAAAATAGTGCCTATGGCAGATGCCTGTAGAGACTACCCTAACATTAGGCCATTAAATTTAGTCTATGTATGCTGGATGACAAAATATTCAAGATAGTAAATTCTGGCACTTTCCAAGAACTCAAAGCAAATTTGCAGCTACGGAAATATGTGCCTAATAAAGTTCAATACCTTTGGAGGAGCGGAAACCAATAGCGGCAACAGTAAAAGGCGGCAAAAAATTATGAACGGTTGAGATTCGATGAAGCACCTTGCTGAGCTTCTCAAGTAATTTCGTTCGTTGATGGAGAAAATGAGTTCACAGAACTCATATAGGACACGCCTTTGGTGTAAATATAAAAATCCAAATTGATTATAACAATTTACGTTCATAAATAATTTATTAACCTATTCATAATAGATTTTACATATAATAAGATTTGTAAAGTATTAAAAAAAATTATATTTTTATTTATTTATTGGAACTGAACTTGAAATATCTTGTTTTTACATTATATTTTTCAATCTCATAAATTTTTACCTTTTATGAGCATTAGTATCATTACCTTATTTCATTACATATGCTTGAAATTAAAATCTTTTAAGTTAATAAGGGCTATACGGAAATCAACTAATAATAAGTATTATTCATTTTATTTTTAATGACAATTCAATGATTCTCACTCTTATTTTAAGTATTTATTTAATTTAGATAAATAAATAAACTAGCATATATATATTAAATATTAATATATATATATAAAATACATCAAGAGTTATCATTCTCTAATTTTCTTTTTTATTGATTTATCTTTGATCAAATCTTTAATTGCTCTTTGGGATAAAAAATATTATTTATTTATTTGTTTGTTCTTTTAGTTTATGCAAATATTTGAATTGTTTTTATTATTTATTTATTTATTTGTTCTTTTTGTTGCATCAAATCTCTTGGATTTGATTTTCTTGTTTCATCAAATCTCTTTTATTTGATTTTTTGTTTCATCAAGTCTCTTTTTTTTTTCATCAAATCTACTGTAGTTGTAATAGGCTCCTCTTGTAAAATGTCCTAATGTGATAGAAGATTAAAATCAAAATAAATACCTAATTAAAAATATTGATTAATTTATTTGAGTGCGTATAATTAATTCCATTTAGCTAAAACAAGAAATTTTTTGCATTATGTTAACTACTTTGAAATATGATTTAAAAGCGTAGATCTATTGATAAATACTTTACTTTGTGATGGGTTAGTAGATGCCAATTTAAATGGGGAGAATAAAAATGTACACATACTAATTGATGTCATTGTAATACGTCTCTCAGCATAACTAGGGCATTAGACTATGAATCCAATAAGACAAAGATAGTTATTTGACATATCTTGGGACTTTAACAAACTAGTGAATCAATTGAAAATATCTATCGTGGAGAACCTCCATCAAATTTTGAGCTAAAAATTATTGTTTCTACTCATTTGAATTGATCATTTATTTTAGTAACATTATCAATATAAACTCTATATATTTTAAAGTTGATTGATTATATTTATAATTATATTTGTAGACGTCAATTTAAATTTTGAGAATAAAAATGTACACATACTCATTGATTCCATTGTAATATGTCTCTCGACGTAATTATTATTTATAGTTCGCTAATTATGAGATAGAAAACTTCAAAGGAAAAATAAATATTCTTTAATCTTTTTAAGATAAATACATAATTACAAATATAATCAATCAACTTTAAAATATATAGAGTTTATATTGATAATGTTACTAAAATAAATGATGAATTCAAATGAGTAGAAACAATAATTTTTAGCTCAAAATTTGATGGAGGTTCTCCACGATAGATATTTTCAATTGATTCACTATTTTGTTAAAGTCCCAAGATATTTCAAATAACTATCTTTGTATTATTGAATTCATAGTCTAATGCCCTAGTTCAATTCTATGCCAATGGATTTGAAATTTCTCAAAAAAATGATCTTCATAGAAATTTATGCTTGAAATATATATTACCTTTATGTTTACAACTAAAGTCTAGAAGGTTAGGGTCAATATATATCATTTAAGAGTTTGGTAGGATAAGCATATTCTCCTTTGATCCAAATCATATTATTGATTCTTGATGGTTTCTAAAAAATGATCAAGGAAAAAATGTAAACATGTAGTGATGCCTAAGATGTTGATGTAAGTTGATGATTCGATACCAATGCTCTCTAATTTTACATGTATGTGACTATACAAATTTGAATGGGATATTATTAATAAATACAAGTAAATTAGAGTTTATCCTTAAATACAACATCCTAATACAAAATTTAAAATTCCATGCCTGATTCAACTCATGATAATTCGTTGGATTGAGTATAAATTTAAATTTTATAATTTCTAGGGTTGTTTCTGCACTCACAAAATATGGAGTCAATTCTATACCAAAATATTTGACTTAGCATAATGAATGAATAAAAGAAAGAATCAAGACTACTCCCCCCAAATGTGCATAGACAAAACTGGGCAAGTTTTAGATTATTTACCAAATTTTAGACTAAAATATGTCACTTGTACAATAGTCATTGCATTAGGAACAACGTCCAGTGAAAATGGGCTCATTGTTGGACTATCACCAATGTCTCCCTTCAGATTCGCGACATGGACTAACCGCCTCCAGTGCATCCATTTATCTCTAGCATTTGTATCGGTTGTTATCATGTCGATCTTTTGGTGCAATGACAAACATGTTCCAACAAATGGTATTAGAGTCATGGTCATGGGTTTGAATCCCCTTGGCGACGTTGAGGGGGGATTGTTGGACTAATCGCTAGCGTCTCCCTTTGGATTTGTGACATGGACTAACCGCCTCCCGTGGATCTGTTTATCTCTTGCATTTGTATCAGGCATTAACATGCTGATCTTTTGATGCAATGGTAAACATGTTCCAACACCCACAGTGAAAGGTAAAATTTTAATGCATGTAATTTTCACCATTATAATATCATAACACTTTCCCACACTTATTTAAACCTCTTTAGTTTGATTTCTTATGATATGCCTTCAACCCATGAATTGTATTAGGACATGTGGACCACTAACTTGTGACTAACATAATCATTCATTAAATAATATGATATTTATATAGTCTTATATAGGTAGTTAGGTTGGTTTTGGTGACATCCATTATGTTGGGACTCAATTTAACAATACCAGATTTCACTTGAGTCCTTGCCCCTTGGTTGAGATTTTGACCTTGTTATATGCAACATAGATAACTAATATGAAATGTTTTGCAATGGGTTTCCCTTGGTTATAATTTTTAGGTGTTTTTCCCTTCATCCCATGTGTTCCTATCAATATATTAGTAGTTGCAAAAATTCATGAAAATTCAAAGTGATGTTTTTGGCTCATTTCCCTTTGTTTCATGGGCTTTAAGGCTTTCAAGGTTTCCCTTACCTAGGTACCATTTCATTAATCTTATTGAAACTCTAATAATTCATGTTAAGTTTTTTATAGAATATATTTTCAAGCCTAAGTTACTTCCATGGGTGCCATTTCCTTGGAACCCCTACTCCTCAAACTCTATCTTCCCCATCCTCGGCTTAAATTTTCTATTCCAGTGCTAAATTTTTTTCCTTCTTAATCCATATGTATCAAATATATATTTCCCTTGATCTTTTAAACCCTAATATTTTTCTTTGTGTTCTCCCTTCCATTAAAATTTTAGAGTTCCCCTTTCTTGAGTATCACTTTCATGTTTCCCTTGATTGCTGTAGTGTCCAAGTTCTTCCCTTTATTTTCTCCCCATCAAGCCTCAATCTTATGGGTGGACCTTAGAACCAAGTACTTTGGTTCTAAGTTCATTTGATGTACTAGTATTAATATATTTCTCTCTCCCATCCCTAATATTCCTTGCTCTCTATCTAACATCAAGATTGTAAGGGAAACTTGGATTATGGTATGAATTCCTTAGTACCAGGTCCTCTCTACTTCCTAATCCTTGACCAAGTCCTCAATCCATTCTAATTCATAGTCTTTGTAATCCCTTTTACCATCATTCCACTAATGATAGTTCTAGCTTTGTCCTTAATTCTTGATCCATTATAGGGTTTGATTCCTCAATATGCTTTGCCACTATGACCATGTTATGTCTCAATCTAAACTTTATTCTCAATCCTAGATTCTTCCCACCTCCTTGTTAGCAAGAAAACTAGGGAACACAGACCAAATTTCTAAGCCCCAATTACTTTATAAGTGTTGTAGTTTATACCCCAGACTTAGTCATGTAAAGGGAGGAACTATTTGATCTAGATAGAACATCAAATAGTTAATTTGAACATAAAATAATATCACATAACACAATATAGATAAAATTATAGTATCAATATATTATCAATATCAACTAAGTACATTTGTATATCCTTATATCTCCTTTATACATCATATGTACATTCATCACATATCTTCACCTATAATTTTATTTTTTTCTTCTTTATAATCTTACTTACTCTCTCCTTTGTCATATATATCTTTTCCTATACATATATCTAGGGGATGGGATGTGGCCCATCTATCCTATCCCTACCCTATATGGTGTCTCTTGAATCTTATGCTTTGCGAGATATTTTTGGCAAGATGAGATAGGATTTACTTAACTATGTTTGAATTGTTGTACTTTCCTACCAACATCATCCCCTCTTTCAAAAGTTTTTCTTATCCTCTAGTCAACTATACTTGGTAGGGATAATATCCTTATATATCTCCTTTAATTTGGAAAAAAGTGTTTCCCATTATGTTTTGGTCAATTGTAGCTATTAGGTTTGGACTTGGACCTATAGTAGTAATCGCTTTACTTCCAAAAGTGTACTTGGGATTTGAATCTTTTGCACCAATTGGTGTGCTTCTTGGAGGACCTCAGCGACGTTTCTTAACCAAAAGCTTACTACCTCTTTGAGTTGATGGAATCTATGTCTGCTTTTATTACTTTGAACTTTTGGTTGCTGAAATTGGCCATGTAATGCTTCATCTCCACCCAAAATTGGCTATCCATATCTTTCACGTCATCATAGGTTTTTTCTCTTTGAAGTATCTATATCTCTAATTGATCCATTTGTGCCTTGATTGGAGTGGTCACCATAGGCCATTGTAGACAAAATTGGTGTAGAGCATTGAGGTCCCCTTCTATATTATTTAAGGTGTTGATGTGTGACTTTAGGGCAGAATGTGTCGTAGCACATTTCTTTCTTTCTTGATCCATTTTTAGTTGTTGGTGCTTTTCCCAAGAATTTGTTTTTTCATGGTCTTCTCATGTAACTGAGCATCTTTAATCACCCCATCTACCAAACTTTTGAGTTTACAACATTAAGGGTTGGGATGAATCCCCTTATAGTTGTGGGAATTGGATTTGTATCTCCTTTGTAACCATCTACTCCATTCAATCAAATATTTTCACATGTTGTTTCAAGAACACCCCTCTTGTTGTATGATGTAGGATATGTCCTAATTGGAATTTTTGTAGAGGTGTGATGTTGCTAATGTCGACCTATGATCCTACCAGTGGAAGTTGAAGTAGCTACAAAGATTCCATTGGTTTGATTTAATTTTGTCTCACCAATAAATTCTTAATGAACCACATGGAGGATGGAGGTGTATCTAAATGTGGAGGCTAGGAAGATTATACCTGCTCTGAAGAAGTCTTTTTATATTGTGCTTCTTCCTCATGCAACTTTTGATATTACTTTTATGTGTCTTCTCTTATCTTTGATTGGACATTCTAAGTAATCTTAGAATTTTCCATCATTAATTTATCTAGCCTCTATTTAGACCGCAAATCCTTGGTTTGCAACTTTGACATCATTTGATTTTGTGGAGGTGTCATTGTAGGGGATATTTCCTTAATAGCCAACTCTTTTAATTTTTCCTCTTCTTTGTCTACTTTTTCCCTTCTGTTCTTTAGGGAAGTGGTTAGGGAGTGCAAAAATTAGTCAATTAGATCCTCCAATGTTATGGTCCATATGCTACCATATACCTTATTAGTTCCCTTTTTGTGATCAATTTATTTAGAATTGTCATATTAGAGTATTTTTTAGGCATCATATCCAAGACTTATTTCTGGAATAGGCCACTATACAGCTGATCTTCATCCACCAACAATGAAACCTCTGGGATGGATGTGTCCTCTGAGAGGGAAGTTTCCTCTAGTGTGATTTATTATTCCTCTTGTATATCCACTATTTGTGGGGAGGCTTCCCGTTGTAATTTTTTTTCCTCCATTTTTTTTCTTTTTCTTCGCACTCATCTCTAGTAGTGCCTCTGATGCTTATTATTCCAATTGTTCTATTTGGCGAGGTGTGGTAGGGTGTCTCCTCTTCCTTGGCCTACTACTTTCTTCTTGTGGTGGCTTTGTAGGAGGAGTACCTCTGTGGATCCTTTCAGATATTCGTGGAGTAAATATACTCTATTCTTTTGTCTCCTACTTAGGTAGACCCCACTTCTCATGCAATTTTTCCTAGTTCTTTTCCAAGTTTTCTTTATATTTCTTCTTTGTCATATTATCCACATGTACTCCTGATAAGTTGTGAATTTTCAGCTTTTGGGTCCTTGGAGAGACTAAGGAGTGTGTAGTAGTATAGGAGTTAATCTTTGCATTTGTCACCTCATATGGGAGTTGTGATATCCATGATGTCCTGGGTTTGATTTCCTCTATAACCTTTGTCAACAAGGAAGATAATTTCCTTTATATATCTTTGGACCACCTCATAGGATATGCTTTTCTTATCTTGTAACTTCTACTAAAGGGATTTGAAGAAACCCCAATATGTGGTTGCGTTACATCTTGAAAATGCTTGACATGTTCCTGAATTTGGGATACAACCAGATAGGTGGTGTCCCAAATCTTGCCTACAAAGGCCAATAGTTCTCACATGAAATAAAAGGTGAGGCTGATGAGAAAAGTCCCATACCTAAATTGATAGTGGGATTTATTTGTGCGTTGGATGTTGTCCAGTAGCTCCTATTGCAGGACCTCACATAGGTCGATTCATTTCCCCTCTGTTACCATCTAGTAGGCTACATGAATAGTGGTGGCTATAAATTTGAATCCTCTTATTTTGTATAGTAAAATTTGTAGGCAATTCCCATGGTGGCATACTTAACTGCCAGATTTGTTATATTTGTTATATCAAGGCTTCTCTCATCATAGGTTGCTTTGGTCAACTTAGTAACCTTTGCATTCTTAATATCCTTCTTTGATGATACTTCTCCTTAAACCCATAGGCCTATCACTACCTTGATTGCATCCTTTGTTATGTGATAGGGTCGGTACAAGTACATGTATTCATCATGGAAATGGCTTTGGATAATGCGAGCTCACTCTTCTTGTGCAATAAAATCTGAGAACTCCTTCCAGATACACAATCTATTCTCTGATATTTTCTTGTACTAGGATAGATAATTCTATGTTTGTGGTTGAAGTAGGGTATGCCTTGGGGCCTCAAATTTGGTGTGATCTATCTCTATTAGGGGTGCACATATATAGTTTTAGATATATTCTATGTAAATTACATCCATAGGCACCTTTGAAAGTGCGTTCATTAGGTCCGTCTCTATTTCCTTGTATGTAAATCTCTTAATTTGGGCCTAGGCTTCTGAGATTTTAATAAGGGTAGGTGCAGCCATCTTTGGAAGCTAGAAATTTCTAGCAGTGATTTCCTAGGGTTTTGCGAGGAGGATAGAGGTTGAATATGTAGGAGTTGCAAGAGTATGAGTGAAAGTGAGAGAGTGAGAGTGACATGTGATGTATTTATATATTTTCCCTAGATGAGTATTAAATATTGTAGCCATATTCCCATCTTCCCATGGTTTTATGACCGCTATTTTCTTATGTCTCTTTTTTCTTGGTGAGTGTTTTCTTACTATTTTTTTGTATGATAGACTATAGTACATTTTATTCTATGTTTATGATTTATTAGGTTAGTCTATTTTTAGAATATTATTTTTTGATCCCTTGTTTATATTTTTAGGGTTAGGTTGATGAATTTGATGTTCAAACTTTGACCTACCTGGTGCTTGCCCATGGCTTAAACTGGATGTATAATTTGTAACGGTCTTATAATGACCATTCCCTTTGTATATTATTGATTTTCTGCCTGCAGGCTTATGTCTTAGGTATAACCTTTATTCTTTGATGGTTATTGATTTCTAATATGATGAACATATTGACCTTTTAGGTTTGGATATGGGTAAAAGATACTTGGCCAATGGTTTTTTGTTAGTTTTTTTATTTTGTAATTGTGTGTAGTGTTTTTAATCTATTAAGAATGCAAGAAAATCAAGCAAAAGACCAAAAACAAGCAAAACACTCAAGATAGGGAGGTGAGGAGTTCAAACCAGCATGTGAAGCCTCTTGTTGTGTAGATTTTCCCATGATGTTTGATTGGATGTGTGCTCACTCAAAATTTCAACAACATAACAATGCTCTAGTGAAAATGAGTAAGAGATGAAAATGGCTAAGTTTTTGAATAAAATAGGATTGGAGGATAATAAGATGGATGGTTAGGATTGCATGGTGGAGATCACTGGTTGAGATTAAGATTTGACCAAAGGAATTAAAAATTCCTTTTTTAATATGCATGGAAAGGGTAAAAGGAATTAAAAATTCCTTAGGGACATGGGGTGAATAAAAAGGAATTTAATATTCCTCAAAGAAAGGGAAGAGTTGACTAAGGATTTGATTAGGCTAATTGATGAAGGATTAGAAGAAGGTTAGGTGGGGATTAGGATTAAGGTGTGGATTATGGGGGATGGGACATGAAGGTATTAAATAAATGGATTATTTATTTATTTTTTGGAGGAAAGGGATAAGTGATGGGAGTAAATAATTAAAGGTAATTATTTACTTTAGGTTAGGCTAAATGATAAAGTATTTATTTATTTAAATACCTTAGGGATTTAGAGGACTTTAGGGATATTAATTAAATAATATAAATAATATTTAATTAATGTTGGTAAGAGGATATTTAGACGAAAAAGGGATAAATTTGACCAAACATAAGTGGCCAAATTTAGATGTCTACATTTTTCCCCTCTTTGAGATGGTGTTATTGTGAGATGAGGAGTGTTAGTTTGGATTTATTACGCTTAATCCATGATGAATTGAAGCATAATTTTTCCAATTAAACCTACATCTACAAAAAAAGATCATTCAAATTGAAAAGATTAAACTAAGCATTTAATTGAAATTGAAAGCTATAAACTGCAAAAATAGTTAAATTCCTACTCTAACCCCTTTGAAACTTATCCCATTTTGGAATTGGTGTCGTTTTGATGTGAAACAATGACCCTTTCCCAATCCCGTGATTAGTGAGCCTGTTTTAGTTGATTCTATGGAAGAGAATCACTAAAACCATTGTGATTGATGTATGAAAACCTAGTTTATGCTAAAAATAAACATGATGCAAGCTAAGTTACCATGATTTTATGCTAAGAATGAACTAATTATTCTATTACTAAGCTAATGTAAGCTAAAATATGGAAACCCTAATTCATATACAAACTAAGATGGATGCATGAAAGACATAAATGGATGCTCTAAGCTACTATGCAATTAAAATTAACTAAGATAAGCTAAAAAGTGAGTGAAATATGAGTGTGGATGCAAGTGAATTCAACAACATGACTTTGCAATTGAAAGATGGATCCAATTGTCTCCAAATAGTGTCCTATTTATAAGAGAGCAAATGAGAAATGGAGGGTTGAGATTGAAAAGATTAATCAACGGTCCAAGATGAAGGAGATGAGAGGCATGGATTATGGATTCTCATCAACGAACGAGAAATCATGATGAGATTTAATCAAGGGTTCACACTTGCCTGAAACAAACACACTTTTGACCTACTCACACAGGTCTTGAAGGTGACTTGTTCAAAAGCTTAAAGGTTAAAACTTGCTTAAGAAGCCAAGTGAAAATATCTCTTTTTCAAATGATGGAGGAATAAGAATATTCCTTAGAATATTCGTTTGGGTGAGGAAAAATGCATTTTGCAAATTAAAAGAAAATTTTAATTATGCAAAAAAAGAGATAAATAATATTCCATGGGAATATTCCCTTTTAGAGGAAAATTAGTTTAATTGCTAATTTAAACAAGGTTTAATCATGCAATCAGGGGATTTAGAGGAATAAGGTGATATTTATTAAATTAAATGATTTAATGAATGGGGAGAAGAGAGAGATGATATTTAATTAAATAACTTAGGGTTATTTAATTAAATAAGATGACTTAGGGAATTAAATTAAATGTTTTGATTTATTTAATTTAATGAGATTAAATGTTAGCGTGAAAAGGGATGAATTAATCCGATTAAATTAATTAAGTTAATGGATGGAAATGATGCAATTAATTAATTAGCTAGGCTAATCCAATTAATTAAGCAAAAAGAAGATGGGTTTGAAGAGGAAATGATGTTAGCAAATCTGTTTTGAGTGTATGATAATGTTTAGGACATTTTTTCAGTGTCTACATTTTTCCCCTCTTTGAAGCGAGGTACCTATTGCTTTGGTTCAAAAAATAACGCTCTTCAAATTAAAATTGTTGTGTAAATCAAAAAATATTTTTTTTTTTATGAATTTTTAGATGCTCCAGTGGAAGGATAAAGTTGATTCCCTACCCCCTCAAGAAGTCGGGCAAAATTTTTGAATTTTGGGTTGATTTCTCAATAAAGTGAAAAAAATTGTCCCAAAAGGGTCGAAGGCCCAGGATGCAATAATTATGCCAAAACACAAAATAATTGAAAATAGAGTCAATTTGGAAAAATTAGTGAAATGATATCGACCCCTATCTTCAAAGGTTAAATTGGGAAAAAACCCTAATTTTCTAGCTTAAGTAAGCCAAGAAGGGTCACTTTTAATTCATTTGTGTATTCACACTTGGGAGATTCTTGCTATTTTGAGCTTTGACCCTCTGACGAAATGGCACGACGAGAGCTTCCTAGGCACATCTCCAACTGAGTTCGAGAGCATCAACGACTTCCAGGCGTAGGACCACTGGTATGCAACTCCAAACTTGATTTGAAATT
>VDFB02102552.1:12500-25938 GCA_007258455.2 Sequoia sempervirens | reverse complement strand
CATTCCATTTCATTTGCATTACATCTCATTTTTCATACATCATTACATTTCATTTTCATTTACATACATCATTACATTTCATTTATCCATACATCATTTACACTTACATCATCACATATTCATCATACATTTCATTTACATACATTCATTTACATTTACATTTCATCAATCATTCCATTTCATTTGCATTTCATCTCATTTTTCATACATCATTACATTTCATTTTCATTTACATACATCATTACATTTCATTTATCCATACATCATTTACACTTACATCATCACATATTCATCATACATTTCATTTACATACATTCATTTACATTTACATTTCATCAGTCATTCCATTTCATTTGCATTCCATCTCATTTTTCATACATCATTACATTTCATTTTCATTTACATACATCATTCATAAAAAATCATCTACTCATTTATCATTACAATTAAATCACATTTCATTGCATATCATTCTATTCACATCTCATTATTCATCATCCACTTATCACATATTACATATTCATTTATCACATTTCATTTACATACATCATTACATTTTACATTTCATTTATTCGTCATCCATTTATCACATATCACATTTTACAATTCATTTCACATATTCACATATCACATTTGTATTTATTACATTTTCCATGCATCATCCATCACATTTTATCTATCATACATTACATCTCATTAAGAAAAGAAATACATCATCAATATCATTTCGCATCCATCACGTCAATACATCATAAAATCCATACATCCATCACATCAATACATCATAAAATCAATGCATCCATCACATAAATCATGTAAAATCGTATCATAAATCAAACGAACCGCTGCACAAATATATCTCATCAAGTGTCAAGTATACAATGAACTCTGAAAAGAATGAAAATAACATCATGTCAAAAATGGTTGTATCAATCTCTCAATGGGTACACATATAATCTCAAGTAGTACTCCCACCAGAAGGAGCAGGTCTCGCACCAGTATCAGCACCACCACCAGACGTCCCAGGATCTCTCGGATCTCTCGGCAGAGGCTGTGTCACACCTCTGCTCACTCTCCTCGATCGAGTCCTCTCTAAACGCGATTGTGCATAGCTGACTCTCTGCTCTGGGGGGCATAGCTCATGGTAGCGGCTCCGGTAGAACTCAATCTCAGCACTGGCTCGAATGGCCTCACGCATATAATCCACTATAGAGGTCGCATCTGCCACTCTCTGTAACCTCTCTGCAGTCACCTGTGCTATCTCAGCTATCCTTCTAATGGTATCCCGCTCTGCAGTCAAGGCCGTAATCTGTGCCTGGGCAGTGGACAACTGTGCTCGTAATCCTGTCACCTGAGCCTGTGCAGTCGCTGCTACCTGTAATGCCCCATCTCTCTCACTAATCAGTGATGTAATATGGGTCTGAGCAGTGGCTAGCTGTGCCTGCATCTGAGCCTGAGTCTGAGCTAATAACCCCTACACCTGTGCTAGCTGACCCTGCAATGTCTGCACCTACACCTATAAGCCTGCCACCTCTGAGGGATCTGCCGATGAAGACATAACAGCCTGCCTCTTACAAGGCGCACTGGAGGATGGCTCTGATGAAACTGCTACATTCGGACCCCTCCCATCTCCGCCATCATCGTCACTGCTATCATCACTGCTATCATAGCTCTCATCACTATCGGTCTCTGAGCTGCTCTCCACATCCACATCAACATCAACATCCTCCTCTCTACCCCGTCTCTGACCAACCTGAACACCCCCTGCTGGTGCTACTGCTGGTACTGCCGCTGGTACAGGTGCTGGCTCATCTGGAATAGTGATCCATGGAGGAGGATGTAGAGCCAGATACTCTCCATACTCAGGAGTAATAGGCACCTCGACAATATCCCGCCAAACATCCCATGCTAATGGCTATAGAGCATGGTAACCCTCAACAAGTGCCCCGTAAGGCAAGCTGGGACCCCAATCAGGAACATTAATCTATCGCCGTCCATAATGTGCTACACCCAATGGCATGCACTGCACAATACCATATTGTCTGTACACACGACGAAACAGGAACCGCTCCAAAACCCTGGGGCTCTTCCCTATCAAATACATAGAATCAGACAAGAACCCCAACTCAATATCATCGTCGTCCCAGGCATCACAGTCTAGGTACGGATGCCAGGTTACTGCCTCTATATCATCAACGATCCGTCTCTAATACTCAAGCTTACCCATCATATGCTGGGTAGGCCTGCCTCTATATTGAAATACATATGGCCTCGTCGCTGGTCTGGCCAACACTGGTACGGGATGCGTAACAGTAATATGCTCCCAGGCCCATACCTGGAGAAAGGTAGCCCCTGCAGATAAACTACTGCCGCCGAGATATACTACCCAATGCAAATCATGATATAACTGGGCAAGCATGCACATGCCCCATGCATATCTCGTCCTATGGACCACCAAGCCCTCTAGCACACGACCCCATCCAAGCAATAGACCCTTTGACCTCTTATCAGGACAAAGGAATCCACCAATGAAACCCGCCAAAACAGAAGGAAGAGGAGCATATGACTCATATATATCTATCCATGGGATCCACTCTCTTGCAATGTGAGGATCCTGGAAGACTCTCTGCATAGCCTCTACACCACCAACCTCCTCCGAGCCATGAACCACAATCTCTCCAACAAACGGTATGCGAAGAATACGCCATACATCCTCTGGCATCACTGTCATCTCACTAGTAGGTAAATGAAATGTGTTGTGGTCACTATGCCACCTCTCCGCCAAAGCTGTCAATAGACCCCTATTGAGTCTAATATGGGGCATGTCCAACAATGTAGCCAAACCACAGGCAGCAATATGTTGTCTCTCGTCAGGAGACAGTCGCGAAATCATATCAAACGGCCAGGGGAACTGCTCCCGCACTTGGATCACATCCAACTGCTCCTATACTCATGCAAAACAAAACATTTTAATCAAAATATCAAAGATCATCAAATTTTCAAACATTGTGCTTTTACCTATCAACCTATCAAATCATCACAGAACTCTCATCTATCAATTGGGTTCAATCATTCAAAATGCATAATTATTCCTCACCTATCATGAGGGTAATTATATCAATCAATAGATCTCGCTCATCATGAGATCGTTTCCCATATATTTTAGTCAAGAACAAAACTAAATGGAATCAAAAACAAATCGACGAAAATCAAAACGCACAATGTTACATCAATCTTTACCCAAAGCGCTACAAAATCAACCAAATGCGCTAAAAAGTCTGGCGCGCTACACAAATCCCCGTACGCGCTACAGATCTATCCCTGCGCGCTAATGTTTCTGGCGCGCTACAAAAATTCATAGACGCGCTGCAAAACTTACCACGCGCGCTAAAACTGCTGGCGCGCTGCAAAACTTACTGGATGCGCTACGCTATAGACCGGACGCGCTAAAACTATGACGCGCTACAAAAAATTACGGGCGCGCTACACCGCATTCCCCGCGCGCTAAAACTCTAAAAATGTGCCAAAATGCATCAAAATTAATGGCGCGAATTACGAGAAAGGTTTGAGGTACATACCGGAGGACCATAATCGGCCGGACGCTGGTGACGGCGCACACGCTTAAGTCGGTGGGTGTGGTACGGGATAGGCATCCTAGCTCTGAATACTCTGGAGGGTCTCTATCTCAAGGTTGTCAAAGTCAATGCACAAATGACTTTTGAAAATGACCTTTGGAGCATTTATAGGCTATTTTTGGGGGATTTTAATGGGATTTAATTATTTTTTCCTTCTGAGGAATTAATTCTTCTCAATCACTGAGGCATTTACAATCTTGTCGGGAGATAAATTGTTTCTTCATCAATTCATCATCAAACCATCATAAAAATTTGAAAATCTTGAAAAATCATAAAAAAATCCAAAATTCATCAATTTATCTCCCGAGGGGGCATATATGACTATCATTTCAAAAATTATCATCCGGGCAAGTCCAAGTATGCTTAAAACTCTTCACCGGTAGTCATAATCATTTCAGTTAATCGTGATAAACACACATCACTCAAAGAGGGGCAAAATGTACATTAACTCCAAAAATGGTCCGAGAATCTAATTAATCAATTTTAATTCTATTTGATTAATTAATCTTAAATTTCTACTTAGTAAATAAATAGAAATATTTATTTATATTAAGTTCATTTATTAATTCTTCTATTTTTCTCTCCTAATTAAATAAACAAAATCAAAAACTTTGTTTTATTTAATTATTATCATTTTCATCATATTATTTCTCTTAATTAAATAAACAAAATTAAAAACTTTGTTTTATTTAATTATTATCATTATTACTTCTATCTTAAAATTAAATACACAATTTAAATAATTTGTGTTATTAAAATCACCTTTCTTCTTAATTAAATAAAGATTGCTAAAAATCTTTTATTTAATTATCATTCTCCTTTTAATTTAATAAAACAAACCCTATAGTTTGATTTATTAAATTATTTATTCCTCCTTTTGCTAAACTTAAATAAATTAAAAATATTTAAATTTATGCATAAAATTTGCACTATTCACTCACCAATAAATATTTATTTCTCACCAATCAAATTAATGGCACTGCCATTCACGGGAAAAGCTTCAGGGAAAATTTGCAGGAAGTTCTCTCAACAACCTTCCACCCACCTTCCCTCTTATCTTGCCTGGTGTTTTCATGGGGAGAAACCATTCTCCATGATCAGCTCCTTCTTCTCATCCCATGCCTTTGGATTCTCCAGAGGAAATCACAGCCCCTCATCCCGGTTTCCTGTGCAATTGTGCTACCGTGAAAGCTATAAATACAGCTCTTGGGCTACACAAAAAGGATCCCAATTTATGCAATCTTACTCTGCAGGTTTCCAAAGCATTCAAGCATCCAAATCATCCAACATTCATCCAACATTCATCCAAGCATTCATCTAGCATCCAGCATTTGCAGTCATGGCTGCCATTAGAATAGAATTTGCACATTTAGAACATATTAGAGTAGAATAATTCATTTCTCGTTCTCTAAGTGTCACTTTAATGGTTTTATTAGCTTACAAATCTGAGAGCTAAGTAAATTAGAGAAGTCTTTAGAGTTAGAGAGCAATAGGATAGATTTCTGAAGCTTTCTAGTTTAAATTAGTTTAAATTTATTAAGTTTTAGATGCAATTATCTTATTTAGAAGCGTAGATGCATAGTTTAGCTTGTTTCCATTCTCACTTTACACCCATATTAATTTGCCAGTCAGACAGGTAAATGACATCGACCAAAATGAATGTCAAAAAATGAACACATGTACACCAAAACAAAAATTTAAAGCAAACAAAACCAAAATTGTAAGAAGGTTGATGTAGATAGCTCATCCACCTAGGATGCTCCTGCATCAACATGTCACATAGATTAAACAATTTCAAACATAATTAGCATCATCACTTTGCATATATGTGGCTAACTTAATGTAATACTAACTTTACAAATTAGATATGGTTTAGTGGCCCCAAAGTTCCCATCCACCTTAAGGGTACATGCACTTCAATAAGACTAAGATCATCTTATGAACCTTCTTTACATGAACATTAGTCTTATGAATAAATTCATCTTTTTAAACCTTCTTTAATCTACTAATATGACTCTTCAAAATACTCTTTATAGATGTATAGTCTAAACATGTGAAGCAAGACAAAGAGATATATTCATGCACTTTTCTTATCATAGATCTACCTAAATAACCTACAATATCTAGACCAAACTACATTTTCACACGATGGTACATTTGGATTTGAAGTGGTTGATATAAATTTCTAAGAGTAGTTTCTAAATTGCTTTACTAAATAACATGTCACCTAGATTACAATGTCAAGCGTAATTAGCACCATCCCTTTGCATATGTGGCTAATTAATGCAACACCAACTTTACGAATTAGACATGGTTTAGTGGCCCCAAATTTTCCATCTACCAAGTTTAAGGGTACATACACTTTGAAAATATTAAGACAAATAATTTTATGGACATCATTTCACAGTGAGGCAACCTGTGGGTTTAGTTGTGTAAGGTTCTAAGAAAGTATGCATTGTATTGATATGAATAAATGGGTGATTGTTTGCACATCATGTCAAATGCATTGTAAAAGGGGTTTGGAAAGTCCAAGAATCCATTATTGTGTTTGGTGAATGCTCATTAAATTCATTGAGCAAGTTCTCTAAGAAGAATTAGGCATGGCCCTAGATTGAAACTATGTTTGTATTGAGTCAAAATTTGTTGTAAAAGATCCTTTCTCCACATTATTTTGATATTAGAGCTAGAAGACCCTATACCGGGATAAGAGAGTTGTGAGATAAATTTTGTTGCAAGTATGAAAGAGAGCCAATGACTTATATCCTCCAATAGTGATGAAATTGGGTAGAAGGTGTGTAGATTTCTTCCACTGAGAGGAAGTGGGTAGAAGAGGTCTTGGAGAGTGCATCTTCCAGAATCTTGTTGGGTAGAGGATAGTTGTATGTGTGAAGGTATTGGGATACCAAAAGAATTGAAGTGTTGAGGAGAATAATCCATGAAGACCTGAAGAGTAATAAGTTGTCAAGCAAGCAACAAGAGATGCGAAGAGAAAGGAGTGAGATGAAGACGAAAGATGAGAAGGAAAAACAAGTAAGTATTTGACACGATATAATAGGGACTTGCGACAAATGCAAAAAAACATTTGAAGAAAGAATACAGAGTATAGTAACAAGTATGTGGAGTTGGAACATCACCATTCACAAAATTCTCAAGTGGTCGATAAAGGAAATTGCGGAAAGAAGAAAGAGGCAACAATTGAGAAGGAAGATAAAAAAAAGTAATCAAGATGATGGAAGAGCCAAAGCCATCCAAGGAAGAGGAAAAAGATGAAGAAAATGAGTCCATTGAGACTCAAAATTTTGTTTCTAACAATATTTGTGAGTATGTGTTTACAGGTGTAGCAGATGAAGATGAAGATGGAAAAGAGTATAAAGAAAAAGGAGAACTAAATGTTGTGTATGAATAATGTTATGCAAATGTAGCACAATATGGTGAAGAAGAGGTTGCAAAAACAACATAGGTAC
The DNA here is from genome assembly GCA_007258455.2 of Sequoia sempervirens. NCBI lineage: Eukaryota > Viridiplantae > Streptophyta > Pinopsida > Cupressales > Cupressaceae > Sequoia > Sequoia sempervirens. The sequence goes on along the minus strand of VDFB02102552.1, from coordinate 18,839 downwards.
TGGTTGTATTTTCTAATTTTATGGATGATGAATATGCTGAAAAATTGTATTCAAATGATGAAGATGAAGAAATGGATAGTGGTAATGCGGCATATGAACAAGAACTAGAGTTTTGGAACCTTGAAGCTGAGAAGATGCAAGAAGAAAGCGAGGCAGAAAAGAATGCACACCAAGAAACAGGGAACAAATCAAGCCAAGCATGGAAAATATTGAGAGGAGGTACAACACAATTGGAGGAAGCAGAAAAATTAGCTGATCATTATTTGAGGTGGACCTCAATTTTTCTTTTCCTCGGGAGTATGGTGCAGGGGCATCAGGAGCCTCAAAAGCATATTTTTGTTATTTTTTGGTTTTAGGTTTGTTAGAGTGTTTTGGAGTCTCATGAGGTCATTTATGACCATTTGGAATCATATGGATTCATTTTGGAGTGATTAATTGGGTTTTTGTTTTAAAATTGTAAAAGTTGTCAAATGTTGCTAAAAGTTGTCATGCAACTTTGGAAAGGTGTCAAAAAGCAAGAAACAGTTACATGGAAATCAAGAAACCATTTCAAAGAGTTGGGATTGATTGGGAAATGTATGAAAACACCCTAAAAAGTCAAATAGAGAGGGGGAGAACTAATTTTGTAGTTTTTGGTGAATAAAAGCAAGCCTTTTTTATTGTGTTTTTCTAAGTTACAGACCTGTTCTTTCACATTGTACGGTCTGGTACAACCTCATATCAAGGACTATAATATATTTATGGAATGATATTTATTTCTAGTTTACAATTATTTTTGTCTCATTAAATTTCATTGAGTTTTGTGTGAGATATGGCCATTTTGGTGAAGGCTTCCCTATTCTAGCAATGTTTTCTAGAATTTGTAGTTTAAAAATGTGATCTAGTATGGACATGTATGGTATAGTACAGGCCTAAAACCAATTCTAAAAGTTGAAGGCATGATTCTAGTTTCATATTCTTTTGGTTTGAGAAAATTTTATTAAGTTTTGAATGAGTTATGCCATTTTTGGTGAGAGGAGGTTTGTGGCTAGCCTAGGGTTTCCAGGTTTGGGGAAAAACACCATAACTTTCTTTCCCACCATTGGATCTTGATGAAAATTGGAGAAAAAGTTTGTAATTAGGTTATCTTCAATCCTACTAGAGTGATTGGATTCATTATTTGTTTTGTGAAATTTATTAATGACTGTTCCTTTCATTTCAGGGTTATCCTGTCAATGTTTTGAAGAATCAATTGTTGAATGTGTTTTGTTTTCCCTTTCTCTACATCATCTTTGTACATGAATCTATTAGTCTTATGAAAAATTATTTATGATTTTTTTTGAAAATGAGTTTATTTATGATCCATCCCTTATATAAATAATACATTTTAAACCCTTTTCTCTTTTATATGTGTAGGGGCTCAACATACAAAAAGTGGAGTACAAGTCAAGCCTAATTTAGTTATTGGAGAAGAGGGGGCTCAACCACACATAGTTAATGTCAGGGAGGAGGCCCAACCACACAAAATTGATGTTAGGGAGGACGCTCAACTAAACTTTGATGTTGGTGAGGGTCTTGGATCACTTCCTTCTACATATATGTATTGTATGAACCTAATTAAAGAGGTTAAGAAAAAAATCTTACAAAAATATAGATTATTTACTCAATATTGATATAGAGAAATTGAATTTTTGTGTTGAACAACCTGGTGCAATTAGTAAGAGGTCATTGAATAGAAATTCAAAGGAAATAGTTGAGAAGTATTTTAAAAATCATGATATGCTAGGTCAAACCTAATCATTATCAATTATACTTACTCATGATGAGATAAAAGAGTCATTACAATTGTTGGGTGTAGATTTCACAAAAAAAAAAAAGAGGAAAAGACACATAGAAAAATATATTGTTCAAAATATTACAAAAGGTTTGAGTTCTATTGATAAAATATCTCAATCAATTGATAAGATAATTTCAAGAAGAGTCATGTTGACCTCTATTGTAAGTCTACAAATGCCAAGAAAGTATCAAAGATCTTCACTTTCAAGTGAAATCAACATAACTAGAAAAACACTAACAAGATATGTGAAAAAAATAAAGGTTTTGGATGATAGTACTATAGAAGGAAATTGGGCATTAATGTGTAGGGCTCCTCATTCTGACAAAATTGAAGATGGTGTTAGAAATTTGATTTCATATTTTTGGCATGATCATACTCATCCTTCATCAAATAGTAGAGATGCACTCAAACATAGGATTGGACCAAATTTATGAATTGGATACAAAACATTGGTTAGATTCTCATATAAAAACTGTATAAACAATGTTTGAAATTCTAAGGCCATGGTATGCCAAACTAGATGGAGATTTTGAAACTTCTTGTTGTTGTCACCATATTGAATTTGATCTCTACTATCAAGTGTATCAAAAGATCATAGAAGAAAGTGATGATTTTGCAAATGCACCTCCAAAAAGGGTACATCAGTTTATAGCATCTATTATATGTGATAAAAATGATGATGATGCAAATGGTCCAATGAAATGTATAAATGGATTTTGTGATCCATGTGGAAATTTAGCTAAATTGCCTTTGAGAAATGAAGATGAAGATGGTAAATTGCAAGAGTTACAAGTACATAAAGTATCAAACTAAATTTGGGAAAGAATCCAAAAGGTTAAATTATGTAGAAAAGGAACCACCTATTGGAACATTTATGGATTTTTTTTGTAATTTGATACAACCATACATACAATATATATTTTTTGGTAACTGGTCTTAAGCTAAAGAGTTTTAGTTGTCAAGAGATACTTTTCCACTTGGAATAGTTTTATTAGTAGTTGAGTTTGTAGAAAATTACTCTTTTACTCATTAAAAGGAGATTTAAATATAGTATTATTATTCAGATTAGGTCACTATTATGGTGCATGTATGTTATCAACATGCACAATTGGATTTGGATGGTATTGAGAGTACATATCTACAACAAGTCATTAAGAAAGAATATCAATTTTATATTAGTGATGATAAAGAGCATGACAAACATTTTATAAAATGTTGCTTTAAGAAAGTTTCTTTGAAGATTTGACAAGAAGGGGTATGAAAATTGAGAAACATTTTGTATGGTCGGATGGGTGTGCATCACAATTCAAATCATCAGTCATTTTATGCACTTTGTAGATATCATCAACATGATAATATACCACACATTTGGAATTTCTTTGAGAGTGGAAATGGAAAGGGTGAACATGATGGTGTAGGATCTTGCATCAAATGTGCTCTACAAAAAAATCAAACAAATTATTAGGGAGATCATATAAATGATGCTCAAGTTGTTATTGAATGGTGTAAAAAACACTTCACATGTGAAGGTGGAACATTTTCAGGGAGGAACCCACGTCCAACTAGAGTGTTATGGGAGATATCAGGTATGTAAATTATTTAAAATAAGTTTGACTTGTTTAATTTATTTTTATTATCATTTAATAATTTGAAACAAAATTATAATTGTAATTTATGAATTTGATGTGTATATATAAAATTTGTAGGTGTGGATAAAAGAACAATGTATGGATGTAAGAAGGTAGAGAAAAAAATATCTTTGCATTGTGTACAAATAGTGAAACATGGACATTGTGCACTAGGGATTACTCTTGTTTTTTTATGATTGCATGTTGGGAGATTATGAGAACTGCAAGAGTCAACAACTTGGATATGTTAGTAAATGTAATTTGGTGTCACCAGTTGTTACTAACACATATGATGAAGATGAAGAAGAAATCTTTGAAGACATTCCTCTGATTTTAATTGATTATGACCATATTTTAGGATTTATTAAAAAAGATATATATATCTATCATAGAACTCTTGTAACTTTCATTTTTGAAAATTTTAATATGTTGATAAATTATAATTTTAATTTGGTTCTTAAACATTACAATTCATGAAAAATTATAATTTTCTTACATTTCATTGTGGTGCAAGAGATGTTTTTGCAATCATAGCAGAGACTTGAAACATAGGTGTAAGCTATTATTTATTACGTTGCACAAAAGAGAAGATGAAGTTAACAAAACTAGAAACAAGCAGAGTGTTGTTTCCCACAGGTTCAGTTGTAATACAAGGAACATATCTCAAACAACTCAAAATTGTTCACAATGGGATTCATTTTATTGATTACCAACCTCACAAAATATTGTATTAGTATAGTCACCTAGTAATTGCTGCTAGTTTGTCTCTTCATCCAGTTCCATGTACACACAAACATCATAAGTGGAGATTAAATAGAGATAACCATGGGAAAATATTGCATTTTATTGAAAAGTGAGTTGAACTAATGGACATGATATAAAAAATGTGGATAAAAACTATCATTTCGGGTATTTACTAGACTTGCATTATGGAAAAATATTATTTTAGGTAGATACTAGGTGTGTTAGGTCTACTAGATCACAAGTGTCTTACATAGAGCTTTGATAAATATGAAGTTCAAATAACTTCATTTAATTTTTGCTTAAATGGTTCTTAAATTTTTAGAATTCATGTGATCTCTAGATTCTAATTTTTTTGTCATTTCATTGTGGTATTCCAAATTTATTAAATTGCAATCATACCTATAGTGCACAGAGGATTTTAAGTTATTATTTAATTCCAAGTACATATAATATCTACATACTATATATATGACATAGTATTATCTTATGGGTGTACTCTTTAGTTGAGGTGTCTTAGGAACCCGAATTAGACTAAAATAATGGTTAGAATAGGTCTTTCAAGTGTACCTTAAAGACCTTTACTAGATTTAAATCAATTGTCTTGTAGAACTTTTTAATTATTTTAATTTATGCATCAACAACTTGCACTTAATTTTACTTTAAATGGTTCATAGAATTTTTAGAATTGTTCTAACTTTTTTTACATTTCAAATTGTGGCAAGAGATTTGCTATGAAATATATTCTTGAACAGGTATTTGGAAGCTCTTTTAGATTGTACATGCATATTTAGGAGCATCTTCATTTTTTTCCATAAACATTTTTATTGTTGTATTACATACATTTTTTATTGGGAGCATCTAAGAATTGTAAGTTTTATAGTTCTGGATTGAAAGATATTTTCAATTTTATTTATGTACATGTTTTATCAAAGTGACTTGTAACATGCATATGTATTGAATAATTAATTTTGTTCACATACATTTTATTCAGCACATGATTTAAGTAATTATGATGTTGTAATAGACCAAATTATAAATGGTTATAAAAGTTGGCTTAAATTGACATTAGATTGAATATAAGTTTTTATTGCATCTAGACATGTATTGTTTTACATATCAAGATGAGGCTCCTCCTAATCTTATTCTTTACTTTCCTAGTGCTTAAGTTCACATGGTACTTTAGGTACTTTGTTAGATATCAAACTTCCTTGTGTCCTAAGTTTAGGTACTTTGTAAGATATGAAAACACATGTGGTTGCATTGTTTTGAGGAACTTCAGGATGTGTTGTTATAATTTTGTGATATGAATGTTCTTTTGTTTTGATAATTTTTTGAGAAAAATATATTGGGGAATTATATTTAAGGCTTTGTCCTACTTTATTTTATAATATATTATAATTAAATGATTTCTTAATCTTTAATTTTAGATTTGATTTAAATATTGGTTAGGAACTTGTAATCTCCATGTGTTACCTCATAGTTATATATTTATCATCTAGATATCTTTTCCTACTTCATCTAGCCATGCTTACATTCTACATGCCATCATGCTTTATGACACATGATTATTCCTCTTTTGCTATCTTCATTTGGTATATAAATCTTTTTGGATCTTGGTCAATTAATGATGAGCTTTGTTTTGGTGAACCCAATTGATATATTTTATACCCCTTAGGTTTTGACCTTAGAGTTTGGTTTATATTTTTTTTCAAATCTAATACATGTTTATCGACTGTGAATCTTTCCTTAGTTTCTATAATCTTTTAATTTATATTTTCCAAGTATGTCAATATCTCATATCCTCCCCACTTTCCACTAAGGATAATCTCAGCAAAATCTTTGAATGTTGTGTCGCATCTCCCTTCCTACTAAGCCTACTCTTCTATTGTTCATCCTAGCTCTTCTATTGTCCCTCCTAGTTTCTATAATTGTTTAGTGTTTTATTCATAAGAAATTATTGGTCAATTCATAAGGAATTATTGAGTATCTATAATCTATTATTCCTCCTATTTTTTATAATATTTTATTATTTTATTCATAAGGAATTATTGAGTATCTATATTCATACTTCTCATGTTGTCACCCCATAAGCATTCACTATCCCCCATATATCTACATTCTCATTGAAAATAAAAAGGACAAATTGTTACT
>VDFB02102552.1:0-10000 GCA_007258455.2 Sequoia sempervirens | reverse complement strand
TGAACCTTTAAAAGGTGTGCTTCGACTTGTTTTAGGGGTTGGAGAAGTTTTTGTTTCATTTGAAGTTTGCTGTTATAAGGAAAAACAATGAATTTCTTACAATTTTCTGGTTTTTAGTTCTTATTTGTGTATTAATGGAGGGTTCCAGACATTGAGCAGTGTGTGGCACGTGTGGTATTCATTTTACAAGTTTTGTGTGGTCATTAGTGGTGTTGTTTCATCATTTCCTAGCTTTGTTCTTAGTAGGTTTTGCTTCTTTTCATTACTGATCAGTCTAGCAGGCTGTTAATCATGGAGTCTTAGACCTCTGTTTTCCACTATACCTGGTGTATAGTCTGTGGGAATGAGGCTAAGCTCCATGACTGTACATAGAATAGGTTTAGGAGTTTGTAGGAGGCAAGGTTTCATGGAAAAGGTCTTCTCCTAGGCGAGCTTGACTGTGCCCGGCTAGGAAAGACAGTGAAAACAAACACTAACGCAGCAGGGGTGACCATTCCCTGGAAATCCAAGGTGTGTGGTGGTTGCAGGAGGCCTTATAAAGGCTTGGCAGGAAGCAAGAGATCTCACCAATCCGTTTGGTGATTGAAATAAGCAAACAGTTCACTGTGAGGTCGAGAAATGGCCTAAAAAGCCCTAATTCCTACAAAAAGAGGGTTACACCTGTGTACGGCCTGTGAAGACCTATAACCTCAAAAATATTGGAGAGGTAGGAAAATGAACCAAGGTCCCTTTTGGAAGATTGTGATGTTCTGTAGAAGGATTGGAGTTTAAGCCTACTTTCTCGGGTTAGGAGGCCTAATTGGGGCTTAAGGGCTAGTAGCCCTTCTTAAACCCTAGAATAGGTTTTGGTGGAAGCGATGGAGAATTGGAGTCTTGTGAATGAACAAGAACCCTAGAGGGATGGATTTGAGGCCATGGGAGGAATCACACACCCTTGCAACAAGTTAGTGAGGTTTGGAGGGTTAAGCTAGCCTTTAGGAAGATTAAGGGCTAAGGAGAGAATGGAGGAGAAAGCGCCAAGATTGGCTTGGTTAGGGGAATGTAGATGATAGTAGGGTTGGCCAGGAGAACCAGGGGTGCCTAACAAGCAATAGGGCCTATAGGTTAAGAAGGTGGAGAGTGACACCAAAGGGGTTTGCCAAGGTGTGACCCAGAGCATGGGACAGTGAGTGTTCCATCCAACCCTACCCTATCATATACCAAGACCCTAAGTATCATCTTCTATAGCTACAATGATGTCTTGTATTATCTCATATGAAGTTCTCTCATTACTCAATAGCTCTAGCAATGATGAGTGCAATGGACTATGAAGTTGTGATGGTATTGATCCTGATGAAAGCATCTAATCTACAACATCCATATCCCCTGAAACCTGCTCAAGTGAATCATGTGCCCATGGAGTGACAGAATAGTCATTATATGTAGCTTGTGTTTATCTAGTATGTGACTCATGTGGCCCATTGAAAAATCTAACAACAAGATGTGCATCAAATGTTGTGAACCAACTACTAGAAAATCTACATCTACAAGGGTGTAAATCACATATGAAATGACATAGATGAAAAAGGGACCCCTATCTATGATGATATCACCTAATATACCCTCAATTAGTTCTCAGACAAACAACATGTCACACTCCGAACTTGACCATCACCTATAATGCAATCTACATCATCTAGAGATGGGATACCAATGACATGATATGGATCTAGGTGAGAAAATGACATATGTGGATGCCTCATCAAGTACTCTCCCACACAATTTGTAGATATCGTTTGAGTCTACATAGTAATCTCAACAATACTATCAATTGCTTCCCTTTGGGAAGTAATGACCACATGATCACCAATATCGCTAAGTAATGGAGATATTGTAGATATCCTCTCACCAACCAAGCTCCTATAAGCAGGAGGTTGTTGATTTTCATAATGATATGACTCCATGTTGCATACCCTACCACATGCCTACCCCAAATGTGAAGGAAAATCTAGATAGTTGGCATTGAGGCCTAAATGAATCTCAATGTATAACTATGCAAAATATAATGAAATTTGGTTGTTATTAGGATAACAACCCTGAGAATCAAGAAATCTAGGGATCAAAGGTCTCATCAAAGGGTCTACACATATGGTCACCTGATATGTCCTAACACTAGTTCTAGGGGCATAATAAGGACGACAATCATTTTTTATGATTTCTTTTGACACATTTAGTTGCACTGTGCTTAATGAAACATCACTTGAATTTTTTTCTTACTTTTGGGTAAGAATAGCTACTAAAGTATCACTAGAATAAGTTAAAACACTCCCTAATGAATATCTAATGTGAAGTAAACTATCCAATATCTTGTTGCAGTTTGTTCTATAAACCCCAGTAGTTTGTGGTTCATCTAAAATTAACCATAATTTATGGATCTCCCTATTTGTATGTCCAAAAAGGGAATTATCCATATTTATATGTTGCACATTCAAAATGGTTGTTTAGTCTTTCAATTTGACACAATTTTAGGGTTTAGTTGAATGATGTATGTATACATGTGTGTACTATATATATGTACATGTATGTATTTATGTATGTATATACATGTATATCCCACAAAGCTGGTTTACAATTTCTGGGAGATTTTGATTTTTGCTGAAATCACATATTTTTAGAAAATATAATGATTTGAGCCTTAAAAAGTTCCATTTAAAGCATTTCAACTGACAAGGGTTTGATAAAACTACCTTAGATCAAACCCCCTTGGATAGAACCCTGCTAGTTTTAAACCATACCTATAACAGAGTCTCCTTTACACCTATCAAAATGTTGATAAAAAACCACTTTTGATTTACCTTTTGGGGGATCAAATGAATTCATTTAAAATTTATTTTTTATAAGTATGTATTCCTTATTATAAGCTTCCCAAAAAGTATAATTTTAAATAAATTTAATTTAATTATTATATTTATTTTTTATTTCTTGTGAATGTAGGTTTTCATGAAAATCAAGCTTTTGTTTTGCACATGTGGAAAAATAGAATATTATCAAAAAGAATTTGAAAAATATGAGTGCACTAGATATTGAAGTCCTTGATCCAACCAAAAAAAAAATTGAATTTCGATACATACAAAAAATTTGTGTTATATGGTCGCTATGTGAATTGTAATTGGTTTGACTTTGAAACTTGATTAAAGACAAAATATTCAATAAAAAAATATCTAACCAAATGGAAGCACTAGATATCGGAGATAAAAATCTAAATTCGAAAGAATTAGAATTTTATCCTTCATGGAAAAAAAGTTATGAGTTATATGGTGAGCGTCACTTTTTAAAAATGTTGTTTTTTGAAAAAAAAATAGTTTTCGAGGGAGATGGAAAAAGAAGTGCAATATAATTCCAAAAATTTTGAAAAAAATATATTTAGAATCTACAGACAAAATTTCACAAAATTCTAGTTTGCATCATCTTCAAATTCCTCACGGTTTAGCTGCTATAGGTGCCCGAAAGTGAAGATTTAGTTAAAAAAAATTATTTCAGTGTCTAGTTTGGCCAAAAATTGTAAACCACTATTGTGGGATCACCTGTAACTACACACATGTATGTATGTATGTATGTATATATGTATGTATGTACATATTGTACATGTATATATATGTCAATGTATGTATTTAATATCGTATATATATATACATACACGTATATATGTATGTATATACATGTGTATGTATGTACGTATGTAATATGTATACATATGTACATATGTACATATACATGTGTACATGTGTATGTATGTACACGTACATGTATGCATGCAAAACATACATATAATATGTATGTGTATATGTATTTATATATATATATATATAGATTGATTTATACATGTATACATGCATAAATACATGCATGTACACACATACATAAATACATACATGCATGCATGTATATATACAATATACATACATACATGAACATATACATGTCATGTACATACATATCTATATACATGTGTACATGTGTGTGTGTATACAAACATACATTTACATGTAACATGTTAAATATATATGTATACAAACATGTATACACACACATGTATGTACAAAAATATATAAATTTGTTTAGGGAACTTGAATTTGATACATTGAGAGGCCTTCAAAAATGTTATGTATATTGTATGTATCTAGATACATGTACATACATACATACTTACATATATATAAGTTTGTACACATGTCAAATATAAATTATGTCAATACACATTTACATAAACATAAATATAAAATCTCTATTAAATTCAACCCTAAAATGTCAAATTGAGGTTCCCTAACTAGTTAAATTTTGAAACCCTAAAAGGTACATGTATATATGTGTGTGTATGTATATATGTATGTATGTGTACTTATATATACACATATATGTGCATGCACACATACATGTATAAATATAATTTATCTATTTTTTAACCCTGAAATCTTCAATTGAAACCCCAAACAACTATCCCTAATTTAAGATATATATACATGCATGTACACATGTACATATATGTATGTATATATATGCATGTACATGTACATATATGTATGTATATATGTATGTGCATGTACATATATGCATGTACATACATGTACATATATAACTTGGATAGATTAAACATATATTAAAATATATGATCCATTTCATCATTCTCATAGATATGAAATTGCGTGAAAGGAGATATAAAGTCTTGAGTGTTGTTGGCAATGAATTGTCTACTATTTAAGTAGTAGTGAAGTGGGTGAAACATGCGAACTTAGTTATGGTGGGTGACATTTCATTTGAGGTGAGCAAATATGTTATTGCCAAAGCCATGGGGCTTTCATGCACAGGGCAAAAACTTAAGAAACACACTAAGGTGCAAGACATGAATAGAATGCACACCTTCTTCAAGGAGAATGAACATCCCATTAAACTCCATTCGAGATATGACGAGAAAATTTCCTATGCCTTGGGACCAGGTTTTCCTTGTTCTTAAAAAATACATAACTTTAGAAGGTCGCTTTAAGTGTTATTATTTTTACCATATGCCGCTTTTGAATCATTTATGTCATAGGCTCCTCATCAACAACTAGGGTTGAGGAGCCCGTGGCCTCAGATTCTCCTCCTTTAGAACCCTCCCCTACTATTTATGTGGGTTCAAAGAGGAAACCCCCCCAATGCCAACCAAACCCCAGAAGATCCTAAACACAAACCTACCACTAAAAAGAAAAAGGGAGCTACTGGGAAAGCTCAAACCATTGTCACCATTGGTCTATGCGAACTAAAGAACACCCCTACTAAGAAAGGGGGGAAAATGCATGCCAAAACCAATGCTAAACAAACAAAAAGAAAAAGAAAGGCATAACATTCTATACTGAAGAACCACCCACTGAAAATGATGAGGATGACACTAGGTCTAAAGATTCTGAGGAGGAAATCGTGGTGGCCATGAGTATGGACACTTGTGTGGAACCTTCCAGCATCAGGGGGTCTAATTCCATGGCTAAACATAAGAAAGAGGTCCTAGTTGATGATATTTCTAGCAGCTCAGAGCATGGTAAGGATCGTGATGACAACAAACATGATACGATTGAGGAAATAGAGGAGTGTAAGGAGGGACCTAGTCACTTCCTGAAGCTCAACTAGATGATCCTAGAGAATTCCACTTCAACCTCCTCCATCGTCAAGCTCTGGATGAAGTGACTAACAAGTTGGATGCTACGAAGGAGGAAGACGTCAATGGCCTACTAGCTTGTGTTTGCATCCTAGAAAGGAAGCTCGACAAATTGACCCAATTCACTATAAAGATCATTCATCACTTGGTTGTCACTCTATCTACGGTGCTAAAGGAGGAATTTAAAAAGAATGTTACAGAGCTTGGTCCCAGTACCGGTCTAGCCACTAGGGATGTGTTTAAATTCCTCATGGAGGAATGGGAGAATCTTGCTTGGTGATGGTATGGGTTTTCTGGGGTCTTTTACTATTTTGTCTCTATGTTGTTTCTATGAATTGTTTATCTACTATATCTGGTTATGTTTTGTTATTTTGAACTGATGAACTTTGGCCCATAGGGATTTTTTGTGTTAAGGGTACTACACCCTATAAATGCAACTTATATTATAAAAAACATGTGAACTTAGTAAGGCTTGTGATTTAAAGGATAAAGATGCATGTATATACCATAATTAAGCTCATACATGTATGACTTGGATAGATCCAACATATATTGTTTAAAAATTTTAACCCACTATTTTTATCTTGCCCCCCCCCCCCCAATGAAACTCTAGGTTGTGATATGCATATACTAGCATGGAAGTTTGATAATAGATAATTAGACAACATGATCAATTGGGAAGCAAGTTAGATATCATCAACAAAAATTAAAATATGATCCATTTCATTATTCTCATAAATATGAAATTATGCTAAAGGAGATACAAATTCAAGTATTATTGGTATTGTCTACTATTTAAGTCATAATGAAGTGCATGCAACATGTGAACTTAGAAATTGGCTTGTGATGTAAAGGATGAAGATGCATATATATATATATCATAATGAAGAGACAACAAAGATAGACCTATGATTGAGGAATATATGAGCCATTTATATTGGATGAAATTAGACCTACTTCCTAACTTGGTGTGAGGAAGGCTCTAGGCCCAATAGATGCCAATCTCCATTTCCATGACCACCTAATCCATTCTAATCAATGGAGTATCCAAAAATTTCCTCCCCACCAAGAGGGAAATTATATAGGGGGACCTACTTTCCCTTTTATTATTCCTATTTATTAAAAAAATCTAGGAAGTCCCCTTAAAATGGAGGTTGTATGTAAGAACATAAGAGGACTATATGTTTCATCAAAGCTAGAAAATATAACTCACTGAGCTAGTTTGTGTATGATGTGCTTCTCTTAAATAGAGCTCTTTAGATAGAGAAGCTAGAGAAATCAAGAGAGTGCTTGAGAAGTATGAAAGGGTGGTAGAAAAAATAATTAATCCCCAAAAATTATCCAATATAGATCTTATTTCTCAATGATTACAAGGAAGACTCTCTTAAAATATATAACACATCCTAGAGTTTGAGGGGGGTAAGATACCTAGTTCCTAATTCTAGCTATATGACTTGAATTTAATAACAACTCAAGTGTGCCAGTTGGACATTTTAGGGTTTCAAATTTGAATATTTTAGGGTTTTAATTAAATATTTAGGGTTTCAAAATAGCTATTTAGGGTTTCAATTGAAGATTTTAGGGTTTAAAAATACTTGTTTAGGGTTTCAATTAAAGATTTTAGGGTTTCAAAATAACTATTTAGGGTTAAAAATTATCTCATTAGGGTTTAAATTAGACATTTTAGGGTTAAAAAATAAAGCATATAAAATTTTAGAATATCAATTGAAAACCACTGGTATTGAAAATACCCATTAAATACTAGATGTAGCAGACCTTTGTTCAAAACCACGTGGCAGATTCATAGTACAAATGAGTGCCTTAAGAACCATGAAAACACTCTTGAAGTCAACAAGGTGAAAGCAAAGGGAGCTTCAATGTATGCCATGTTGCAATCTATAGTGTGAAAGGGAAATGAAAAGTCATCATTTTACTTTTGATTACTTTTTTTACATTAAAATAAGACCTTCATTTGAAGGTGTCCTTTGAATGAAGGTAATTTTTTTAAACAATAAAAAACAACCTTCAAATGAAGGTAGCCTTTGAACAAAGGTGACTATTCGTTTGAAGAAATACATGTGTTTGAAGGTGCTTTCCAAGTTTGAGCTCCCCACAACATCAAAAAAGTGATGTCCTAAGTTTGGGGCTCACTATTATGGGATGATCCACTTTTTCCTTAATTCAAACCAAATGCTTCTAGGATATTTATTCAACTTTAAGAATCTATTGACAATTTTCTTCAAAGCTTTTGAGTACCAGTTTGATTACAATAACTTCACTTCATTCATTAGATCCCAATAAACCACTTCTAAGGATATATAATGACCAAATGTTTTGTAACTTCAGTTGAGTTAAGTGTTATTACACTCAATCTTGCAAAGGCCTTAAAAATAAGGTATAATATCCCATTAATTATAATATTCTAAAAGTTAAAAGGTATTAATGACAATGGAAATCCATCAATCACACCTACGAATAATAGAATGGGAATATAGACAAATCCCTTTCCACGTCACATAAATAATGTTGAGGCAAAAGATACATATGATAACATAAATGATGAAAGTAAGGATATATCAAATGACCATGCCTTTATGGGCACCATTGAAGCTAATACTACCTCTTCTTCTCCTCCTCCTCCTCCTGCTTCTCCACTCATTACATATCCTAACGAGGAGATCCCACAAAATAACCATTAGGGATCTTGTATTTTGTTAGAAAGATAAATGATACACTCATTGATGGCATATCCACATCTCTTACAAATTAATAAATTGTATGCACAAAATACCTCTTGGTAGAAAATTATATGGAACCAAGATCTTACACACATTTTGGTGTATTAGCAAAAATGACTAATGGGTTATTGATTTGTGCTTTAGGTTTCACCATAATACCAATCACAGTTAGACCCAAAGGAATACCTATGTTTCACCATGTTATTATTGCTTTCAATAGGTTATCTATTTCACTTGGTAGGCCATGGTTGAAGCATCTACGAGTAGTACCTTCAATGGTGTATCAATTTGTAAAGTTCATTCATGAGGGTAGAGTTATCAAGGTTAATAGAGTTGCATGTATCAACCCCTTATGGAGTTAATCTACTTTACCTTGGACACATATATGCCTATTCCCAAGGAACCTCCATACCCTACTAAAAATATCTTCATGATACATATTGAATCAAATTCTATGAGCAACAAATATAGAGAATAAAAAAGAGATGGACCAACAAAGAAGTTTCACAAAAATTTAAAGAACCTAAAGTTGAATATCATGTGCCAAAATAGAAAAAATGATGATACAAAGAAGGGAAAAAGAAAGAAACAATACATGTGCTACAAGTACTAGAATTTCATGTTCAAAGGACTACTTGGGAACCAAACCAAAGAATAGTGGTGCATAAAATGATTATAATACTATCAAAAATAGATGGTCAAGAACAATAAATATGGATGCAAAAGGAGATGTATAATATTACACATGTTGACCATGCGTTTGTGCCTAGAATGGAGGATTATAAAAAAGATAAATGTTGTCTTACAAATGAGGCAAGTGAAGAGGAAGAACAATAATGAATTCATGAGGATAAATTTGATGAATTTTATTGGGATGATGGTGATTCATTGGATGAAGAGCATCGTGATCTCTTGGAGGAAAAAGTTGAACCTCCTAAGTTTGTTCAATTATAAATGATCTCAATTACATTCTTACCCATGGCTTGAATTTTCTTTTTGTATTTTATCTTCCTTGAGACTTTCACATATTGGGGCCTTTTTTATTATGTATTGTTTTTGGTACTTTTCATACTCATGCAACCTACTATAATTATTTGCATGCTTAGCTTCCCCGCTTGAGGGGAATTTTCTTATTTTTGTTTTCCTAGCTCATATGCTTGTTTACATCTCCTTTATTTTATGCTTGTACTTTTAGTCATATCATCCCTTTTGACTTGGTCATTGTCTTTCCACTTCACTTGGTCCATCTTTATATTTATTTTCCCTTCATGTTCCTCATTCATGTTTTATTTATCCATATCTCACCATTTTGTTTTCTTATATCACCTTTTTATCACTCATTACATGCGTGTTGTATATTCCCATGTTTTCTATGATGCCTTGTATTTGATCCCCATGCTTTTTATCATATTGATATTTATGACATATACTACACTATAACACTTATACTTATCTATGTTACTTACCATGATCCTACATTGCCTAACATTTTCATTAGAGGCACACCTTTTGAGTGGGGGAAACTTGCTTTCCCCACTATTTTCCATATGAAATCATTGAATTAACTCTATTACATTAGGGTTCATCATGTATT
>VDFB02102551.1:0-19569 GCA_007258455.2 Sequoia sempervirens | reverse complement strand
AGTTTGGAGAAATGGTTTAAGTCTGGTTCCTGAAAATCAATTTAATGAAGAGCACCTAATTCTTTGAGGTGTTAAATGATAGATTTTGCAGTGATGACTCCCAACAGACATTTCTTCCTTGCTTCACAGGCTTCACAATGAATACACCTGTTCAGTCTTAGCATCAGCCGGTCATGCAGAAATCAGTGTCGAAGATGGTCAGTTATGACTTTGTACTCAGCTACAAAGTAGGAAGTTAATAAAAAGTGTGATATCTTGAGCAAATGGACGCCTATGAGGTCAAATGAGGACTTTTTGAAATCAGTGAAGTTCGCCGGTGAATCCAAGTGCTTTACTTGGTTTGTCAACTGATTTTAAATAATATTTAATATTTATTCTTGCATATTTAAAGCATTAATGGCGATTTTCTAAAGATGGCGCCTTTGCAAATTGCATGATAAATATTATTTTATTATTATTTATTTCCAGACTTAGTGTTAGTATCAGTGTAACAGAAAGGGGTCCAATCAGAAGACTTCTATTTTGGTTAAGGTTTTAAATCTTGCAGTGAACAAGATGGTGCGAATTTTCTTTATTTAAACATGGCGCCATCATTATTCATTCACATAGCTTCAAGAAAATTCGTATTTCTTCAAGAGCAAAGGTGATTTTACCAACGGAGGCGAATTTTCAAGGCAAAGGCGAATTCATCATCGGTCTTCAAAGGTGATTTCATCAAATCATTCTTTTTGCAGGTTTTAGTTCACATTCATCAACAGAATTCAAGGCAGAGTGGCAATTTTAATAGAAGAAAAGCATCAAAACCTCATTCTTCTATCTTAAATTCTTCTATTTCTCGTCTTAAATTCTTTCGCATGTTTGAAGAATTGGCGACTTTTGACAAAACAAATCATCTGGGTTGATTCAAAATAACTTCCTCGAGAAAACCCATGTGCCAGAATTTTTCAGGAAAATATACTTCAGAGCATCAATTCTCGAGTTTCTAATTTTTCTCAACTGAAAATTCCTTGCATGGTCGAGTAGAAGTCAAATTTTCGCAAATCTGACGTTCTGGGTTGTCTTAGAATCTTTTTCTGGACAAAACCCATATCTTAGATTTTTCGCTGAAAATTGCCCTTCGATAGGCTATTTTTAGCCTCAACAGGCTATTTTTAGTTTTCCAGAAAAGTTGTTAGAATAATAGCCATGTTCACAGTCAACAGGCGAGTTTTTCAGAGTACAGTACACGCAGACTGAATTCAAGACCAAATCGGTCTTAATTCATGATTTTGTCAGAAAAGCTGACACCAATTTGTATCAAGCGCATTCGAAGTGTTGATAGGTGTAGTCACTCAAGTCCACATGGTTGCATGCCTCGTATGACCGATTGTCTTCCAAAGCCGGTTTAGAGGGTTGATATCGTTGGAATTTTGCATGTGCAACAAGTTCGTTTGCATTTCTCACAACCAGAGTGTGCGTAGTCAAATCTCGCAGTTTAGTCATGCAAAAGCGTCAGAAGCACTAAGCTGTAGAAGAGATAGTGGCCATCATTTCAGTTACAGAGCCGCCAGAGTTACTAGTCAGTGGAATGCCAGTTTAAGTGTGTGGAGATTTCCAAGATTGTTTGGTTGCTCGAGATCTCAGCCAGTAGACTTCAGTTCCCACTTCTCAAAATAGACATTACACATAGGAGTTAACTTGCTGTCTCATCTCATGCATATCTATTCTGAGATCAGCTTTATTCACTTGGAGTTTTATTTAGGGTTTACGCTATGATGGTAGTCTTCCGCTTAACATGCTTTTCATTGCGTATGCATGCTTGCACAATTGGCCGACATTTTTAGATTAGATGATTTCTCGTTAACTCGGGATAGTAGTTTTCAGTTAATCAGATAGTTTGTTTTATTAGGCTTAGCAATAAATCTTGCATGCATTGCAAGACCGTAGCTGACTCAAGGTGATTTTAGGTTCTCTCTACACCTTCGATGTCTATAAATAAGAGCTTTTGCTCATTTGTACATAACGCTTGCACGAGAGAGAAATATATGTCGGGCCTTACCTTGCCCCTCAATACACCGCTCAGATCTCAGCGCTTTTGCTATTATGATGAATTGTTGCCACATAGGTTTCATGCAATTATAATGGTGAATTCTTTTCCTCAGTTAGATAAAATATGTTTTGTGACCAATAAACTCGGCCCAAATTGAGCCGATAGTTGTGCCACCTTGCCTTCAAGTTGAGAATCAGACTTGGTTATCAGGTGATGTGCGTGAATAATAAACTTATTTAGATTGAGCTGATAAATGTGCCACCTTGCCTTCAAGTTGAGAATCTGTTTTCAGTTTATCGTATATTGTTGTGTCCAATAAACTTGTTTAGATTAAGCTGATAGATGTGCCACCTTGCCTTCAAGTTGAGAATCTATACTTGTTTATCGTCAAATAGTCATCCTTGCTCCATTTCCTCATGCTCTGTTTTCTTGAGGAAACTGGATAGATTTTAAATAATTAAGCCTAGTTGTAGTTAGTAGTCTGCGAAACCAGAAAATACTGAGCTGCAACGTATACAGTTTTCGAGAAAGCCTTGTACCTCTACAGCTGAAACAAAAAGACAGGATATAGTTTAGTTTACTTTCCTTTTCAAAGCATTTTTGTCAAGCACAACGAGGGAGCTTCCCCTCCTAATTTGAAGAGCACTCATTGCGTAGTGTGCATAGCTGTCCGTACCAACTCTTACTCCAGAGGTGCTAGTTGTTACGCCAATAGGATGTTCACAAGACAGCATTTAGATGCCACTTTGGACACTATGAGTTTCTTGTTATGCCCTTTAGACTGACTAACGCGCCTACTACATTCCAGTCTTGCATGAATCATATATTTAATAGGTAGTTGCGTAAGTTTGTCTTGGTATTCTTCGATGACATCTTGATATATAGTAAATCTTGGGAGGAGCATCTTAGACATTTGGATGAGTTGCTTGGTATCATGGAGGCTCGATCATTGTTTGCTAAAGCATCCAAATGTGAGTTTGGACTTTACGAGATTCTTTATTAGAGCCATGTGATTGGGGCTAATGATGTATACATTCATCAGGAGAAGATCTGTGCTATACTGGATTGGCCACCTCCAAGGAACGTTTCAGACTTTAGAGGTTTCTTGGGACTGTGCAGTTACTACAGGAGATTTGTAAAGGGGTTTTCACAGTTGGCAACACCTTTTACAGATCTTACCAAGAAGAGGCATTCAGCTGGACAGATGAGGCACAAGCAATATTTGATCGGCTCAAGGATGTTATGAGTTCTTGTCTTGTACTGGCATTACCTGATTTTACACAACCTTTTTTTCTTGAGTGTGATGCTTCAGGAGAGGGCATAGGAGTCGTATTGATGTAGAATTGTCATCCCATTGCATATGAGAGCAAGAAACCATAGGATGCAGAGAGATTATATTCCACCTGCGATGAGGAGATGTTGGCCATCATGCATGCGTTGGCCAAGTTCAAACAGTACTTAGTGGGTGGAAAATTTGTGGTTAGGACAGACCACAACAGCTTGACATACTTCTTAGAGCAGGACCTTAATGAGCGGCAACAAAAATGGATTAGTAAGATACAGGCCTATGATTTTGATATTGAGTATGTTAAGGGCAAGAAGAATGTTTCCGATGCACTTTCCAGGAGACCTACCCTTCACTCTTTGAGTGAGGTATTAGCAGATTGGAAGTCTCAACTTTTAGTTGAGTTTTCCAAGTTTACATTTGCATGCGAGATCATGGATGGACGGATTCAGGATGATAGGTACAGGGTTGTTGATGATGTGATTTGTTATAAGGATAGGATATTTCTAGTACCCAAGTCCAAGCTTAAGCAACGGATATTACGAGCCATTCATGACACACCCCCAACAAGGCACCCAAGTTTCTTCAAAACCTATAGACAGGTTAAAGAGAGACTCATGGAAGGGTCTCAAGGATGATGTGATACAACATGTTAGAGAGTGTTTGACTTGTCAGCAGAACAAGTCCGAGCATACTTTCCCAACAAGACTTCTACAGTCATTGCCTATTCCAGAGAAAAAGTGGGAAAGTATATCTATGGATTTCATTACGGGTCTTTCGAAGGTTCAGGAACGAGATTGCATATTTGTGGTTGTTGACAGGCTGACCAAATATGCACACTTCTATGCTATACCATTAGATTATTCAGCTCTACAGGTGGCAAAGTTGTTCTTTCGAGAGGTGTTCCGTTTGCATGGCCTTCCTAAGACCACAGTCAATGACCAAGATAGTAGATTTCTCAGTGCTTTTTGGCAAGAGCTTTTCTGATTGGCCGGTACAGAGTTGACACCAAGCATCAGTTATCACCCTCAAACAAATGGATAGACAGAGATTGTCAATAAGTGGGTTGAGGGTTATCTTCGCAATTATGTTGCGGGGCATCAACATGCTTGGATTAGGTGGTTGTACTTAGGGGAGTATTGCTATAATACCACCTATCATATGTTGATTGTCATGTCTCCATTCAGGGCATTGTATGGGTATGATGCGTTATCCTTCATAGACTTAGCTTTTGGTGACAGTCAAGCTCCTTGGGCCAAGGAGTTATTGCACAAAATCAGCAGAAGATATATGCTGACAGACACCGTGTGGAGAGGACTTTTGAGGTAAATGACTTGGTTTTCTTGCGCCTTCAGCCATATAGACAGAGTACATTGAAGAGAATTGGTGCAAAAAAACTCAAGCCAAGGTTTTATGGTCCCTACAGGATTGTGAGGAGAGTTGGAGAGGTAGCATATGAGCTTGACTTACCAGCAGGCAACAGGATCCATAATGTTTTTCATGTATCATGCCTCAAAAAGGCATTGGATCAGCATGTGGTTGCTTCTCCAGTCCTTCCACCACTTGATGAGCGAATTTTGATATTAGAGCCCGAGTCCATTGCCGATATGAGGGAGCGCAAGTTGTGTAACAGGATAATCAGAGAGTATCTTATCAGATGGAGAGACTTGCCATTGGAGGATGCTACGTGGGAAGGAGAGCAGATACTTTAGCATCTTAATTTGCAATTGCTTGAGGACAAGCAATCTTGGGAAGGGAGGACTATAATGTCTCCATTCTTGGAGTGATAGTGTGGAGTTGTGTACTAGCTCATTCTCCATTCCCGTAAGCTAGTTGACTTGGTTAGGGAATGATATTTTGGCCAAGAGAGATATTTTGATGATTTTGCAAAATGGAGAAAAGGGAAATATTTTTAATATAAAATAAAATATAATATTTATTATATTTTATTATTATTTTAATTCCCACATTATAATGCCAAAACAATTTTATAAAAATATAGTGGAGCTTAGGAGGGGGTTGTCCACCTTGGGAGTTATAAGGGAAAAATAAAATATTATTTTATTACCCTCTAAGTGGCCGCCTAGACCCTTGGGCATAATAGTAAATAATAAAAAATAAAAATAAAATAATAAAAATTATTATCTTATTTGGGTCGGCCTTGTCATGGGCGATTAGGGAAAAAGCTTAAAAGGAGCTTTTGTGCTTCATTTTGGCATCATGTTTTGACTTGGCTTTTGCATATTGAGTTTATCTCTTGGCTGAAGACAAGTTTCAGTCCATTTTGTTGTACCCAAACCAAATTTTTTGCTTCAATAAGGCATTTTGCTTAAAATAGTCTAAACCTTGTAAAAATGATGTCAAAACATAGTTTTTGGGCAAATCAAGTATGGGCTTTTAGTCAGTTTGATGTCAGGAAGATACTGGAAAAATTTGGAAATTTTGAAAATTAAGGTTTCTAGACCCTTGTTTTTAGGTCAAAAACCCTAAAAATTGAAACTTGTCAGAATTGACTGAAAATTGTTTTGATTGACTTATTTCACTTCTCGATCACAGTGGTGAAGTCAAATTCAGTTAAAAGTCAGTTCAAGTCTGGTGGGTAGTTTTCGCTTTTTTAGGTGGAAAATTAGGACCTCCAAGGTTGTCAATGGCAGATGGACAAAGACCAAGTGTCGAAATCTAAGCCTAAAACGCTCAAATGAAGAATCTATGGTGAGATATGTGCAAAATGATGCTTCGTCTCGGAGGGGACTTTTCGTCAAGGTGAAAATCATCGAAATTTTTCTAACTCTGGAGCAAAAGAGCCCCTAGAAGCCAGGGGCGCCCTAGATTTCAGAGGCTCAGATTTCATTTTCAAGATTTGTCACTTCCAAAAAGACCTCCGGAATACTGTCAGCTTCGCGATGAGCCTACCGGCCAGCCTGATAGATCTAGCTAGCACCTGATACAGGAGAATGAACGTGAAATGAGGGAGATGAAAAAATGACTTAACACTGGACCAAAAAGCGCGCCTCCTAGCCAGAGGCGCCCATCTTTTTGAGGTACCAGATGAAGGTTTATGACCAAATGATACCTAGAATGTTTGTCTCAGACTTGATCAGGCTTCGCAACGAATCTATCAGCGGGTTAATCTAAGTTGCTGAACTGCCGGAATAAAGGGTCAAACATAAGGTCTAATCATCGTCAAAAATGTCAGGAATAAGTAAAAGCACCCCTGGAGATTAGGGGCGCCCAAGGTTTTGGAGCCTCAAATGCAGTCTTTTTGGTCATCTCAGATATTCATCCTGTCTGTGATGCTTCTAGCTTTTCGTTCCATACCTCAATCAGGTCAGAGGACTTCTTAGCAGCTTGCAGCCGGAGATTAAGTGTGGATTCAGCCAGTTTAAAAAATGGCAAAGTCTAGGAACAAAAGCGCCCCTGGAGGCCAGGGGCGCCCATGATTTTAACCTAGCAGATGATGTTTTTGGGAAAAGTGCTCTCCAAGAGCTCTTGTGCAGAATGGAGCCAACTTCGCAGTGAGCCTGTCAATCAGTTTTGAAGTATTGTTGAATGCCAGAGGACGTGAGATGAAGGGAGGTCAAAATTACCTTCAAAATGATGAAAATGCATGAAAAATTGACTGTCTGAAGCTAAAAGTGCCCCTAGAGGCCAGGGGCACCCTGAATTTTGAAGCCTCAGATGTCAGAATCAAGGTTTGCAGCCTCAAGGAGTTTCTTGTCAGTTTTGATCCTGCTCTTCAATGAAACTGTCAGCCAATTTTTTGGACACATCAGTCAATCAGAATCAATGATCGAACATGGGCTCCAATGAGGTTTGCAAATTGAAATTTTCAAGAAAATTTCGAACTCTGGAAAAGTGACACCTAAAGTCAAAAGTTTGACTTTTGAACTGAAGTGCATGAATCACCCTAAAAAGGTGGAGGTTGAGAACTCAATTTAAATAATATTTAATCTTCAATGATGTTGTACCTCAAATTAAAAAAATTGCTACACTAAGGCATTTTGAAGAAATGAGTAAAAGTCTTGTCAAATCTGTCAAAAAAAGGTCAAAATTGGGGTTTACATGTCTTGCATAAGGGGTAAAAACTTGAAATTTTCAAAATATGATGATTTGGGTTTGCTCAGAGTGACCAATTCTACAAAACCCAAATCTCATTTTTCATCCCTACTTTTTAGGAAAATTGCTATTTTTAGAAACTTTCTAAAAATAGAAAGTTTGGCTATTAGGGTTTAAATTGATTTTGATTGGTTGAAAATACTTCCTCATTAGGCTGGTGCAGTCAGAATCACAAAACAATCAGTTCTACCCTAGTGGGTCTATTTTGCTTTTTCAATTTCAGAAAGCATTTCGGGAACTCTGAAGCCGTCAATGGAGGCCAGTCAGCTGCCAGGTGCCAGATTCAACATTCAAGCACTGAACAAAAGATGAGATGACGAACGTGCAAAAAGAACGAAGGAGGAAGTTGAAATCTAAAGAATAAAAACTAACTCTACCAGCCATGGGCGCCCCAGGAGGAGATAGGCGCCCAACTTTTCAGGGCATCAGATGGTGGAATCAAGGTTCATGTTCCCAGACAATGTTGTTTAGATTCTTCCCAGCTCCGCAGTGAGTCCAACAATGCAGTCATCGGATCAACCAGTCACTCTGAATTCGAGATCAAACACAAGAGTTTCATCCAAGTGGCAGAATGCAAACCATGAAAATGTCAGAAAATAATCTAAGTCTGGGAACTTTGGGCGCCCCAAGTGCCTAGGGGCGCCCAGCCTTTTGGAAGCTCAAACTCAGTAATTAGGGTTTACAGATGTGCTCAATCTCTTCAGGATCCTGTCAGCTTCGTAGTGGATGTCTTTGTTAGATCATCAGACTTGTCAATCATCGGCAAATCCAGATCAAGCTGAAGGTATAACATTAAGACCCAACTTTGAAGATTGAAAATCTAGTAAAAATGGCTTAGTCTGGAGGAGTTGGGTGCCCCAGAAGGAGATAGACGCTTAAACTTTTGAGGGCCTAAATGGATAAATTTGCAGTCGACACCTCTAGCATGACTTCTTCAGATTTGATCAAGCTTTCCAACGCAATTATTAGCACGTCAATTAGAGTTGGCAGTCATCAGATATCAGAGGTGGAAAAGAGGGCAAAACATGAGCAAAGTCACAAAAGTCAAAAGCAAGGTGAAAAATATAGAATAAATTCCAACTCTAGTGAAGTTGGGCGCCCTAGCTAGCTAGGGGCGCCCAAGCTTTTGACCCTTGAGATTCAACTTTCAGAAGACATCACTCCTAAGAGACCCCCTTCAGAATCTTCTCAGCTATCCTGTGACACCCCTCCAATTTGTTATGTTTTCTTGATAGCTCAAATACTTTGTTAGACTATGTTCTATGTTGTGGTTATTCTATCGCTTACAGTGGAGCAATGATAGACTTTATAGATGTGATTAAACATTATATGCATGATGATTATGTTAATATGTTTTATGGTTGCATAGATGCTTAGTTGTGATGACATTGATATATTTGCTTATTGTAGTTTAATTGATATTTTATCTTGTCAGTTGATGTGACATTGTATTGGTGAAGAGAACGGTATTGCATCACTCGCTTGCGAGTGCCCTGTGATTTCCGCGATTTTCTCTTCACGGTGTGTATGAATTACTATCTGTATACATGTGCGACATTTGCTTGTTTGCAGGATTGCAGGTACAGGACATTAGCTTCACCTGGTTTCATAGGTCTGAGAGTGTCCACTACTCAACAGTAATATTGGGAGATAGTAACGGGTTACCTAGTCATACCTTTACCCTACTACAATGTGTTAGTTTGAGCTTTGGTCTTAGCCTTATCATTGTTGTTTTGAGTATTTTATTATTGTGCAAATTTAATTTGGTAGATTAAATGTGTATTGATTTATATATTTAATTAATTGAATTATTGTTGTGAAGGCTTTAGAATAAATAAATAAATTAATTTAATTTGGTTATGTTGTTGAGTAAATTTTATTATTAAAAATAAACGGTAATTAAATAAGTAAGAATATTTAAATTGGTTGCAATTAGTAAATTGTATTATTATATTTAAATGCATGTGAATGGAAAATATCTAAGTTGTTGAGGGAAAAGATATTTTGTTGAAATAACTCTGAGTTAGAAATTTGTTATCTAATTGTTGAAAATTCATTCCCAAAAGAGATATTTTGGGGAAAAGAAAAGAAAGTTGTTTCACGGGAGTTTTTGGTGTGAATTGTTGAAAATTTGGAGGAAATTATGGATCTTTTTCAAGATTTGTTTTAAGATTTTACTGTAGAATTCTTGGCTGTGTATTGTGTGTTTTCTGGAAAGAGGAAAATTTATTGGAAGAAGTTTTAGCTACATTGGCAATTTGAAGTTACAGAGAAGCTCGGCAACAATTCTCGAGGCAACAGTTTTTTCTGGAAAAGGTTCCTTTACTGTTTTTGTGAATTTTGTATTGAAAAGTTATTTTATTACTGTAATACAAATTGGAAATGTTTAGGAAAATATTTTTCATTACTGTAGAAGTTTTTGTTTTTTAAAATATTGCCATGAAAATTGAACCTCTGTAGAAGAACATATTTAGATTCTCTGTTTAAATTGAGTATTTGAAATAGATTTATACAGAAGGAAATTATAGTGGAATTATTGAACCTCTGTTGAATTTAAATCAAAACTTAGAAACCTCTTCTTGTGAAAATAGAATATATTCTTTTGTAGAAAATGGTAAATTACCGTTGAAGATTTTGATCCTTGTAGGGAATGATTTTTAACACAATAGAAAATTCAAAGAAAAGTATTTGAGGAATTAGAAAACCTCTGTAGGATTGAAAATGAAATCTTTTGATAAATTTGAGAAAATTGAAATAATTGGAAACCTTTGGTAATTTGTAAATCAAAACAGTAGAGAGTGAGTCACTAAATTAATTATAACTTGAAACTTACGAATTGGGTGGGGCTGAATTTTTTATATGTTTTAGACGACTTGATTGCGCACTTTCAGTAAAAATTTCAGAGAAACCCAGATCCAAAAACAAAAGTTATTAAAGTCGCAACAGACTGGTTTTATGATTAGTATTGTTTAAAAATTGTAAATTAATATATGTATTTATTTATTTATTTAAAAATATATATATTAGAAAAATTGCATATAATTTTAGAATATTTAAATATAAATATATTTAAATGTATTTTTAAATAGGTGCATGCACATGCACAATTAGATATTTTAAAATGAACATTGGAAAATAAAAATTAGATTATGTAATTAGAATATATATATATTTATTTAAAAATGATATTTATTTAAATGAATATTATATTGTTAATTAATGCATGCAATGCACAAGTCGGTGTTTTATAATAAATTGATTTTATTAGAAAGATTGAATATTTAATTAAGGAAATTGAGTTAAGTATTAAGAGCAGTTGTGATTTGGAAGTGGAATATTTAATTGTTCATTGTTAGTTTATTAAATTGAAATAGTATTTTGAGATGATGTATTTTAATATGCAAGAATTGATTGTGATGGATTTAGGAAATCCGAATGATAGTATTTGTTATTTTCTTGAATTGTATTTGAAAACACGTGTTTTTGTAATTGTGTATTGGGGGGAAGTATTTGTCATTTTGTGAATCTAAGTCTTCAAGAGTTGTAATTGTAAAAGGGTTGTGGTAACTTTAGTTCACCCTTTGAGTTTCTTGGGTAGTGCACGTATTGGGTTTCTGTATTGGACATCCATCGAGATGTGTTACCTTTTGAGGTGTATTGGTTAGTGTTATCAGTTCTTAATGCACTGTCTACCCTTGGCATGTAGTTTGAGTTATGTGTTGTCGATAGGGGAGTGGCTTTCAGCGAGGGCCGGGACACAAAGTGGTCCTAGGACAACTCATGTGGGAGTCAGTATAATCAAGTGGGAATTAAATAATCTATTAGCTTAACACATATAACAAGATATTTAGCCTCGCTCATTGGCTCAAGGGCTTGTATGAGACTTGAGATGAGTCGGGAAGACCTGGAATGACTAGATCGTTATCTTGTCTTCTCGAAAGATAACCGATTCTGCGACCGGTACGTAAGCCTAATCATGAGATTACCGTAATAACCTTAGAGGGGCCTGACCTAGGAAGACTTCCCTTGACAAACTAATGCAACCTTTGTGATAACACTCCTATGTGCTGGGATGCTGTTTTTATGACACAACAAACATTCTAGAATAAGTGTCAAAGACGCCCATCCCCTCTGGAAAAAAACTACCTTGTATGCTAAGACTACAAGAAAGATCATACAGCAATTCCAATGTTTCAGTTAGGTGTGGATGAGCTCTGTGGTTTGATGTGATTATGCTGGTAACACAAAGGGACTTACACTAGGCTTGTTCAATTCACAATGAAGGTCTAGACAATGAAGCTCTATTGCTCGGGTCATGGATCAAACAAACTGAAAAAGGAGATAAGGGTTCAAAAGTTCTAATCTACTCCTAAGAATTCAAGAGACGGTATTGACTTGGTGGAACCAATAACCACACTTTGCTTCGCCACGCTCAACGACAACTACACAAATGGAGGTGCAATCTTCAAGGGAATGTGCTTATGATTTTCATGTCATGAATAACTACCATCAAATCGAACAATAATTATCTAGACAAAAGTTAAGCATCTACAAAATAAGCTCAGGCTAACTTTACGCATTGAATGAAAATCATCCATTCAAAGACAGTATGAGCAAAAAGTTTCACCATAAATCAATACTTATCAAATATTGCATTCATCTAACATACATGAAATAAAATCTAAACTAGATGAGGGATAGGAACCATGCCAACTCCAAAATAAGATAAGCAATCACCATCAAAACAATGCATGCATTACTTATTACTTTGGCAGTCATACACAACAATTACTTATCTCAACATGTTTTGCAACATGCTCCCATGCTTTACAAATGAGGGGTGAGCTCAATTTATAGGCTCCCAATTACAATTCAATGGCCAAGATTGATCTAGGATCAACCTGGATCAGATTACCAAAATAAACCCTAATTAGGGTTTGTCACAACCAATTACCTCTCTACCAATGAGAAAATTACATTTGGGGACACTTGTCCTTCTGCTAAATATAAACCAACGATAAAATAGAAAGTTATTGCATGTTGATTTGGAACAATTTGATTGGTTGGAAGATGACGAGGCGCCACCTCAATGTGCTAGATGCCTTCCTTGGTCGCTACGTGCTTGCCTTAGAATATTTTCCTTGTTGATGACTCTATCTGTTGTGCTTGTTCTTTCCTAGCTTTGATCTTTGGATCTCCTTTGAGACTTTGGCTTCTCCTTCTCACCTGTATTGGAAGTCTCGCCTTGGAGCAAGTGTCATTCCTTTGGATTTCCTTTCTGAATTATCCAATTTGTGTCAAGAAATTGTTTAAGTATGAAAATTTGTTTGGAACACTCTTCTTGTCATCATCTGATTCTGATTGGAAGCTTGTCTTTAATTCTTCAGGAGATGAAATCCTTCAAGAAGTTGCCCGGATTGCTTCAATAGGTCTGGGATTGTGGATGAAACCCCTCCCAAGATGTCTGGATATTCTTTCAAGTGCCTTGAATAATGGAGGAAATTGGAACCTTCCCTGTGAAGAATTTCCATACTTAGCCAAATTTTGGCTACTTTGTAATACCTTCAAGATTTTGGCCATTTTTGTGCTCAAATGAACTTCGCCGATGGATTTGTCTTCAATTTTGAATTTGGCTTGTGGAAGTTGGGAGGATTCCATCCTTAGTCTCTTCGTTCTTCTTCTTTTCCTTCCAACACTTAGTCAATTTGACTTTATTCCTGTGATGGATGAAGATTTTCAATATTCTCTCTCCTAAATTCGGACTTGCGTGATTCTTTTTCAAACTATCTCCAATGGACTTGGTGAGCTCTTAGCCATTCCTTCCAGGCAAACTTGATGAGTTCTTTTCCATTCTCTCTCTTGGTATGGCGGACCTCATGTCGAATTCTCCGTTTCTCTCTCTTGAGGTTGAACTTGTTGAATTTTCCATACTCTCTCTCTACTCATGGCGAACTTTCTGAGACCTGTTCCATTTATTTTCCATTCAAGTGTCATGGCGCACTTTCAAGGTGATTTTCTTTTGGTTATCTCTTCATGGCGGACTTTCAAGGCTTCTTGACTTTCATTTTTCCATAGCCTTCTAGGTGTTCCTTGCCTTAGACAAATTTTGTCATATTTGTTAGGCGGACTTTCAACTTTCTTTTCCATGTGCTCTTGATGGTCTAGGCGAACTTTGAGAATCCATTTTCAACTCCATTTCTCCTTGGGGCGGACTTTACACTTTCTTTCC
This sequence comes from Sequoia sempervirens, assembly GCA_007258455.2. Taxonomy (NCBI): domain Eukaryota; kingdom Viridiplantae; phylum Streptophyta; class Pinopsida; order Cupressales; family Cupressaceae; genus Sequoia; species Sequoia sempervirens. Next base: position 5,910 of record VDFB02102551.1, on the reverse strand, counting down.
ATTTCCTTGGGCAAGGCAGACTTCACAAACTCTTTGCCATTGTCCATTCCTCCAAGATCGGACTTTGCATGTGCTTTGCCATTTCCTCTGCGGACTTCATATGAGCTTGGATGTTTTTCTTCGGACTTCATTTTGCTCAAGACATTTTCTTATCTAGGCTCAAGTCGGACTTTATTTTGCCTTGGACATGCCTTACAAAGGTTTGGACATGCTATGCTTGGGCAAAGTCGGACTTTCTCATGCTTGTGCCATCCATCCATTGAGCAAGGTCGGACTTTGTCTTGTCTTTGCCATTTTTTCTAAGTGCCAAGGTAGGACTTTCCTCTTGTCTGGACATTCTCACCATTCCTTCTTTCCATGTTGCAAGGGCGGACTTTGGAGTCTTCTTTCCATACTGCAAGGGCGAACTTCAAGAAGTTCATGCCATTCTCATTTTGGCATAGCGGATTTGGAACTTCTTTTCCACATGTATTTTCCTTTTACACTTAGCCAAAATTCAAATTTCATTTTCCGAGGCATCAAATACTTAGTCAATTTCATGAAATTTTCCCTCCCAAGGTAGCATTATATAGGCAAAGCACTTATACTTAGCCAAATTTTTCAAGTTTTCCCCCTCAAAGGTGTTCATACTTAGCCAAATTTTTTAATTTTCTGCCTTCTTCCAAGCTGGGCGGACTTGGCATAGATTTATGCCATCTCTCTTGGGCGGACTTGGCAAAGTATTGTGCCATTGTCTTTGGAGCGGACTTTACATATGTCCAAGCTATTGTCTTTGGAGCGGACTTTGTCTCTTGCCAAGCCACCCAAACTTTCCTCCAAGGCGGACTTGCCTCTATCTTATGCCATGGCAAGGCGGACTTTGCCTTAGTCCATGCCATCTCTTCATATGCTGTTGGGCGGACTTGTCTCATGGTCAAGCCATTCTATGTTCCTTTGCTGGGCGGACTTGCCACTTCTACATGCCATTAGCTGGGCGGACTTGGCCTTCATCCAAGCCATGGCAAAGCGAACTTGGCACATCTTCAAGACATTCCATGGGCGGACTTTCCTTTACTCCATGCCATTCAAACCTTCTTCCAAGGGCGGACTTGCCTTTAACTTGTGCCATGGCGGACTTGGCTGAAGCTTAGCCATTAACTTTACTCTTCCTTCCCTGCTGGTTATGAATTTCAGTCTTCCTTCCATGGATCCATGAATTCCTACCTCCATACTTAGGCAAATTCACCATGATTCTCAGAGTTTTTTCCAAATTTCTCCATGAATTTCTATGATTTTTTGGACTAATTTTCCATATTTTCCGTACCTTTTTCTTATTTTCATCATGAATTTTACAAATTTTCAAATTGATTTTCTATGATTTCCTTGATTTTGGAACTTCCGAGTGGATTTTCAAAATTCTGCATTCTCTAAATATAGGAACCCCCATAAAAATAGAAACTTTTCTCCTAAAAGGCAACTTTCCAAAAATAGCCCCTAAAAAATAGGAAGTCCAGAATATGCCAAAAATGCCAAAAATGAAGTCCCTAAAAAATAGGGGGTCCGAAGGGGCAATCCCCAAAAAGTAGATGTCAGAATTGACTGAAATGACAGTCGATCTTCGTCCCTCGGGCCTCCTAAGCACTATGGTGATGTTTGGACAATGATTCAGGGTCAAATTCTTTGCTTGGCTCGGATGACTCTTCGAAACTTTAACTCTTCATTGTAAAGAAACATGGTGATAAGCAGTTGTGACACCAAGGCAAAACCCAAAAAAGCAAAAAAAAACAAAGGGTCCCCATTTGCAATGGGGCGATGTGTGAAAAGGCCACAACACTATGTCAACAATTAGTTTACTGTATTGTGATGGTAATTGATTTTGTGATTCTGGAAGCAATGTGACCCTAGTTCTTGTTTATCTATTTTGTGAGTATTTTTGTATATTGCCTGTGTCTAGAGGTAATAGGTTGTCTTGGTTTCTTGTTACTATCTCCTAGCACGGGGGTTGGGCCTACGGGTACCAGATGGTTAGGTGGCGTGCATTTTACACTGTTGAGTTTCTCTTCCTGTTCGTGATGGCGGGATCTTCTTGTTCGAGGAACTCGTGTGGTTCTTTGGAGTTGTTCTTCTCCTTCTTCATTGTAACTGTGGATCTATATGTATAATTGTAATACCTCATTTGTATCGAGATGAACCTTTGTGATGTAATTGTAAAAATATTATGATCTATTCATTATTGGATTTAATGGTGTTGTATCTGTGGAAATATGTTTAATACATTTCTATGTGTTAGATTTATCTTGAAATGGTTTAATGCTTTGTTGTAAGTTGTATCTTGAGTTTAATATTCATATGCTATGGTTGGTTAAATTTTATAAGTAATGATGTTCACATGTAGACGCGTTGCGTAGCCTAGAGGATGTATGTGGCTAGAGTAGGATACTTTACTCGTCTTGTTTTAACTTTAAGAAAAACAAAATTAGTTGTGCTTCCGCAGTATTGCATCGTCCTCTAAGTTGCAGGACGGGGTTTTACATATCCAGTGAATCTGACGGTCAACCAATCGGATCAATCTAGCTCTCAGAATCAAGAATTCATCAGAAGATCAAAGAGAAACAAGCAAGAACTTGGTGAGCATGAAAATGGCTAACACTGGGAAAGTTGGGCACCCCAAAAAGAGAAGGGCGCCCATGATTTTGAAGGTCCAAACAAAGTTTTAGTCAAAGTTGCCTCCAGAACAATCTCGCTAGATTCGATCAAGCTCTGCGATGAATCATTCAGCCTGTCCGTAGGATCAATCCGGAAATCGGAAATCAAATTCAAACTGAAGTCTGAAACAAGAAAAAGTTGAAGTTCTCAGAAAAATGACAAACTCTGGAAGAGATACGCGCCTCTAGCCAAGAGAGGCGCCCAAGAATTCATGCCTTAGTCAAATTTTCAAGTTTCATCCTCCAACATTCCAAACAGTGTCTATGTTCGATGAACCCACTCAGGATAAGTTCCGAAGGATTTAAAGCAAAAAGAAAGCAGATTCTCTCAAACCTCATCTTATTTAAAGAGAGCTTTTACCTTTCATTATTCATTATTGCAGGTTGGCGTCCAAAGCAAGAAGATTTTCCCTATTCTCTCAATGAAGATTTGAAGACTGTAACAACTAACATCTTACAATCAACAAAAAAAACAGTTATTTTGCCATCTTCAGCTGAAGGGCAACTGAGTAACTAACATTCTAGGGTTTTTCCAAAATATAGATACGAATTGAAAAGAGAATAACTGCTAGGGCATCATTAACTAACTCACAACTTACATTAATTGATAAGGACTAGGGTTTCCTTTTTACATTTTAAATTGAAAGAATTTTCAATAAAAGTAAATACATAATATCTAATTCTTCAACTAACTTCTAAGTTTCATTTTCAGCTGAAAGAACATCTAACTGAATTAACTGAAAAGAAACATCTATTGATTTCCAATAACAGAAATGAAAAGAACTAAACTAACTTTTCATTGCTTCCAAATAAATTACAACTAATCATTTTATGCTAAGTAAACTTTCAAATATTATAAAAGAGAGAGAGAGAGAGTATCAAAAGTTTACAGTTAAGAAGCCGAAGCAAATGTTCTTGACATTGTCTTCATGGGAAAAGAAGATATCATCAGGGGCTTTACCGCCCAACCGAAGACCTACTGGTCTCCCGTGTTCCTTCAACTGAAGGAATCCGTCCCTTCTCGAGGGTAATCAACAAGGATCATTTGTCATCATGTCTCTGAGCCTGGTGTCAAGGACCTATACCTCCTGATCGACCTTACTAAGGGTACCTCCCAACTAGAAAGGTCACTCTAATCAGTGGTATATCTGGTACTTGATAGCTAACAGATGTTGAATCTAGCATCGTACCTTGGCCAAGGATTTTAATATTACTGGCACTCCTATGCCGATATCTCTAGCACTCCTGTGCCGTCCGCACTCTCTCACCCTTGCTGGACAAGATGACACATAGAGCAAGGTCAAATTTTACATTAGCAAGTTTGTTTATCATTTCCTTTAGTTCGAGGTATATCTTACCCGTCAAGTGAAGGCATTTGAAAATGAGAGGATTTCTAGATCTCAGTAATTATACTTCATATATATACAAAAGAACTCTGAACAGAAGAAAGGATGAATACTATGCCAAGATTTGGGCTGCTGATTCGATTGAAGATGATTGGTGATTTTTAGTTCGTTTTCCCCAAATCCCACTAATTAAAGTTATTTCAAATTAAAACCCAGCAGATCTTCAAATACCCAAACAAGGTTGACCACAGCATGATAAAGAATAAGAAATCCAAAACCATTTTAGGTTCCTCTACTGAGGATCAAGGTTTCAATTTTATCCCACAACCGACAGAGGAAAACATAAATAAAATTGATTGAAGAACTGACTTCAAGGTCGGCATTGCCCAAACCCAACGAGGGTCAAGTTTTGAGTGCAAGAGACTGGGAATAAATCTGGTGATATCAACAAGAGAACTCAGATCGGTAAGAAACTCATAAGCAACTACATCGTTTCCAAATATTACACGATAAAGAGAATTGCAATACACAAGTCTATTCCACTTAAAAGAGATACGATTACAAGCTAGAAGACAATACCCAGATTAATTGCAACACGGTAAAAGCAATACTAGAAGAAATAACCCGTTACTTGCCTCAGAGATTGAAATCGTAACTTGATAACAAGCTCTTCTCTTCGCAATTCCACTAGCCAATAGAATTCCCAATGCTCTCAGATGTGGAAAAATATCCAAGACGGAGAACAGGATTTTGACACCACTATTCTGAGTGGAAGATACGCTAAGCAGACACCCAACTCAAAGCACAGCTCAACAAAACTTCACCATAAGAATTAATTCTCAAAGTCGCTGACCTCAAGAAGAAGACAGAGTAAATGAATAAGCTTGAACAATACCGACGAATACAGAGAGGGATCCCAAACGTGAGCACAGTGTAAATGGAAAACTCGGAAAAGGACCTAAATCTCAAAAAAAAAGAAACAAAGGATTAGAATGAAGCCTCCAAAAATTGTACAACTGTCAGAGAGAAGGAATGAGAGGTGTCGAGAGATGATAAAGAAAGATGGAGGAATAATGAAACAGATGATTGCGGAGAACACAATATTCTTCCAGAACTAGAATGCGAGTATCAGACTAATGGCCACCCAAATGAAGATCCAAATTAGTGATAATAGCAACTAGCTCCCCAAAATGTAGAATGAAGACCCAAACTTCAAGAATGCATAAGGTGAAAGCCGACAACCCCCAAAATTCTAGAATAGAGAATTCGAAATCCTTCCTCTCATCTCTTCGTCTGTCCATTCTTGGACATTTCAAGAAGGAGGTGGCCTAGAACGGGGTTTGCATTCCCTAACATCAATTCCACCCAAAGATTTCAAATTGATTAATTTCAAATTAAGCCATTCGATGGTTTCTCCCCTTTTTAAAGGACGATACTCATGTATCTTATAATAAATTAAATATTTAACATCCATTAGCAATTATTAAATAACCATGAGAAATCTCTTATAAGGTGATTATTGATTTATATATATATATATATATATATATAAATTAACTTATTTAGTAAATAATTGTATTAAATTATTATTTGCCAAGTCACAATTTCGATTTCCTATCTTACACCGGCTTATGGCGAGATGACAAATTCCAATCCTCTGTTAACCACTACCTCTCCCTGATGACATCTCCTTTTCCGTCGCGGCGTCGTCAGTCCTGCATCCACTGACAAATATTATGGTTAGAATGTTCACCACGGCTATATAAATATGCATTTAAATATCAACTCTTGAACACATTCAATTTCATGTGAACAAGAAATTCACTTGCCATAAAAAGGATCGTTAACTTTACAATTACGATAAATAACACATCTATTCT
>VDFB02102550.1:0-17298 GCA_007258455.2 Sequoia sempervirens | reverse complement strand
AGACATCCCCTTAATTAACACGTTCTATTATGACCCCTTTAGACATCCCCTTAAGACCCCTTAAGACATCCCCTTAATTAACACATTCTATTATGACCCCTTTAGACATCCCCTTAAGACCCTTAAGACATCCCCTTAATTAACACGTTCTATTATGACCCCTTTAGACATCCCCTTAAGACCCCTTAGACATCCCCTTAATTAACACGTTCTATTATGACCCCTTTAGACACCCCCTTAAGACGTCATTATTTGTTTTGACAACTTATAAATTAGTGTTAGATGAACTATTATTTATAGTATTTATTAATGCTTTTATTCTCTAATCTTCTATGGTATTTTTTATTTCTTAAAATTTTATCCTTTATGGTATATAAATAGATTCTTTTGTTTGTAAATTATGATTTATTGACTGATTATTGATTGACGTGAATTGAATAAGTTCATTGAGTAATTATCGCTATTTATTGAATGTACATATCATGTATATCATGTATGAAATCACTAAATTTGCAAAGTATAAATATTAAATGTCCTATATTAATCCATGTATGAGATCACTAAATTTCACATTAATGTCCTATATTAATGTCTTGACTATGAACATAAAATGCATAAATGTACATGTGTAAATTAAAATTTCAAACAATAATAAAGTCCATAATTTATGTAACATATTAAGTGCATGAAACCAATATATTAAGCGCATGAAATAAAGTCCAACAAAGTACATGAGAAACAAGAAATATAGTCCATGAAATAAAAAAAATATAACACATAAAATCACATGTTTCTAGGTCATGTACTATCTCTATAATCAAGAGACCTCTTCACACCATGCAGACTATGTGGATGACTTGAAACACTCTGTATAAGAGAAAGATGAAATTAGATGTAAGACAATAAAAAATGATTTAATGACAATTTAATTTATAATCCATCATAAAATTAAATTACCATCATATATACGTCTAGATGCTTTGGTGCAGCTGAAGCAACCTCTAAATTCTCTAAATCAATCTACATAAACAAGACAAAGAAATTCAAAATTAGATGTACAACTCTATAATTAATTTTTTTTAATTCAATTTAATTTATAATTTATCATATTTTAATTGTACCGTATTCTAAGGTTGTGCACTAGGCTCTTCTCTAGGACCTATCTGTACATGCTCAACTACAAGATGTGTCTCATTCTATAAAAGAAAAAGAATATGTAAAAATCTCATATTATGTATATATTCAATTTAAAATTTATAATTGACTTTAAATATAACAATTGACTTTAAATATAATAAAAAATTAAATTACCATTTGATCTGGGACCTACTCTACATGTCCTTCTGGTGGTGTAACTATGTATGGGTCAAGGTTGAAAGTTGCACTAACAAAGTCCTACAAGATCAAAATTAAAGCATGTAAAATTGAATTAGGTTTATATATATATATATATATATATATATATATATATATATTCAAGTTTGCACATTTTGTGTAGAAAGTTTTGTAAACAACCTAGAAATCAGTGACCTCACGAGTAACTGCAACATCAAATGTTTGCCCAATGCCCATTCTTATTGTGGTATCAACCTAGACATACATGTACATAGACATTTAACACTTATAATATTTACAAGTGTACATGCATGTGTTTCATATATCTAGTGAATTCAAAACTCATAAAATTGTAACTATACTAATGTAAACTTTAAACAAATTTACAATATGAATGTAGCTGCCCTTGATCTATGACACTCGATAGTGGAGGAGTGCTTGACAATCCCTCAGGAGGAATCGACGTGGATGCCGATTGACTCACCTGAACCAACATAAATATTTGAAACATATATGTGATTCAATTATAAATTTAAAACTCAAGTTAAATAATTTATGGTTTTATATATAATTTTAAAAATTGAAATCAAAATACCCCATAAGGGTTGTTGAGTATGACCGGTGTCGATGTATGTACTCATGGAACAGATGATTGCCCTTGCATCATTAGTGTCATATGTACACCAAACAATTTGATTGTTAAAATGTATTGCAAGCTTTTCTTTGATATATACAACCATCAAAATTCTTATAAAATGAACGTACATCTAGATGCATATTTATACCTGTGTTGTAGTGTCCTCAGGGTGATGTTCTGCTATGAGGAACTCTACAAATGAACTGATGTGACCAGATGAACCACCAGAATCTCCCCGTCCACCTGAACTAGGTGTGGCCTGATCAGGTCCATAGCATACTTGATGACAACTAGTACATATATGGGGGACGAACCTCGACACTCCTAGAGTGGTACTCGAACTAGCTCCATAAAAAACTCCTCCATCATCATCATCGTCTCTATGCTCCCCACTCGCTATCACAGAAGCGTGTTGATCAAAGTCTCCTACGAGTGTACTAAGGGAACCTAATGTTGAGACCAAAGCTTGATGATGTACAGGTGCAGGAATGGGAGGACCAGGAGCAACAACAAGGGGTTGTGCATGCACGAGGCATCAGGGATCAACCCTTTCCCCTAATCTCTATTATGGCATGCCACCACCAACACCCTAAAATCATCTAAAATCAAAATAATTGGGCTTTTGCCCCAAAACAAACTCTACATACATTTTTCTCAAAAAATACAACGGGAACTCCCAATTAGCATGTGGGGGACTATCAAAAACCATATACCATCAATCCCAGAAATGTGCACTCATATGCGGATGTATGCACCACCTCATGGATATTCTAGATTTGTTGGGTGGAATGGGTTGTCGAGTAACGGGGTCAAGAAAGTAGGGGGCTAGATGGGTTTCATTATTTTAAGGTCTAATATTTGTTTGTAAGAGAGACCATCAGAATAAAATTGTCTCATTTGTTCTCTGTCTCGTTGATGCCTATCAAGATTAGAATCGATCATCCAGATGGAATCAACAACGTTTTGCATTGCAGATGCAAAACGTCTCACATGTGGAGGAATCAATTCTTGACTCTACATAGCATTGATTTGATTTTGTAAGGATGCAACTTGATCATTTATTCATGCTCTCAAGCGAGCCTCATCAAATGTGATAGGTGTTGGATGTGGCATATTAAGTGGAGGTGGAGGGGGAGGGGGAGGTGGAGGTGGAGGTGGAGGGCGGGTGGAGGTGGAGGTGGATGTGGTTGTGGCTGAGGTAGTGGATTGATGATATCATCAATGTTAAAATCATCCATGATATGCTCGATATAAATGTGCACCTGCATTAAATCATACAAAATAGTCCATGTGCATACATATATTAAGACCATATATTTAATTGAAATAGGATGAGCAACATATATATTAAGATCATATATTTAATTGAAATGCACATATATATACATTGATTGTTCAACTCAAGAGCATTTCCATACAAAATTCAAAATTAAATGTATGTACATGTACATTTAAAATAAAAAATATGATGCATAATTTGCATGCGTACAAATCATTAAACTAAACTATGTACATACATACAAATTTCAAAATTTAAGAACTATATATGGAAATTTTTATTACATGCACATACATACTAAACAATAAACTTGAAACATTCACAAAAGCTCATTTTATGTCTAACACACACACACACATATATATTACAATTTTTCAGTAGGAGAAATCATGATCTAGTAGATAGTCATAAAATATGTACTATTATATGCTATTCATTATAAGTTCATAAATTCCACCAAATTCATAAATCCATGTCACTAAAAATATCCATCTAGAACCAAAATCATAAATTCATGTCACTAAAAATATCCATTTGGAACCAAATTTATAAATTCATCACACAAAATATCCATCGTTCACCAAATTTATAAATTCATAACTATTTAAGATCATTGTTTTAATTTATAAACTATTATGGCTCTCTACTACATAGATCTTCATTTCTTTGTGTTTTCCTTTTCAAAATCAGGAGTTCTCCTCTCCTCTAGCCATTGCCGATGCTCATCTAAGATCCCATCCATAGCCCTAACAACATCAACAAGGGTTTGCATCCTAGATGCAAACATCTTCATAGGAGGTGCGACACATTCTTCATTTTGAATAATGTTGATTTGATCTTGGATGGTTCTAGCAGAAGCATTGATTTGTGCTTGCAAACGAGCTTGTTCATTGATTTCGGGTGGTGGAGGTGGGGGGTTACGAGGTGGAGTGGGTGGAGTGGGTGGAGGTGGAGGTGAAGGTGTTGGAGATGGATTGTGTGGAGGTGGATTGCGAATATTATTGAATGGATCCATGTGATCTTTAAGATATGAGTGAACCTGCATTAGATTTGTAATTTCAAGATGTAAGATACATGTTTAGGAAATACCTTTAAACCATTCAATATAAATGGCCTTAAATAGTGAATACAAATGATAAAATTATATGTAAGCCTCATTTATATGTCTAAGGCACATATGTTACTTGAATGAAAATACAATTAACTATTGATATTGTATAATCTTGTAGGATCTTATTATTGTTAAATTTGGTTGCCTTGGGCAACTTTGATCACCAAATTTTAAGAACTTCTTTGATCCCCTTAAGAAATGTCATATTGGAGACCCCTTAAGAAATTGAATTACGATTTAGGGTGATAGGATGGCTTAAGGGGATTACGTCTGTGAGGTCCTAGGAGAAAATGGCATGGCTCAAGTGAATAAAATTTGGTGAAGTTGCCCAAGGCAACCAAATTTCATTAAGAGCCTTTAAAGAAAAATTATGGCTTTAGGTTTTAGGGTTTATACTTTAGAGTTTAGGGTTTAGGAGTAATAGGATAGCTTAAGAGTTTACATGTAGTAAGATCCTAGGAAAAAATTACATGGCATAAGGGAATGAAATTTGGGTGGAACCTAAGGCAACCAAATTTCATTAAGAGCCTAGAAAAAATGATGAAACTTTTAGGGTTTTGGTTTAGACTTTAGAGTTTAGGGTTTAGGGTAATAGGATAACTTAAGGGGATATATGTAGTAAGATCTTAGGGAAAAATTACATGGCATAAAGGGAATGAAATTTGGTGGGTTTCCTAAGGCAACCAAATTTCATTAAGAGCCTAAGAAAAAATGATGGCTTTAGGGTTTATATGGTTTAGACTTTAAGATTTTAGGGTTTAGGGTAATAGGATAACTTAAGGGGATATATGTAGTAAGATCCTAGGAAAAAATTACATGGCATAAGGGAATGAAATTTGGTGGAGTTGCCTAAGGCAACCAAACTTCATTAAGAGCCTAAGAAAAAATGATGGCTTTAGGGTTTAGGGTTTAGACTTTAGAGTTGAGGGTTAGGGTAATAGGATAACTTAAGGGGATATATGTAGTAGATCCTAGGACAAAATTACATGGCATAAGGGAATGAAATTTGGTGGATTTTCCTAAGACAATCAAATTTCACTTTAAGATCCTGGGTAGGACAAAATGAATGGTTTAGTGTTTAGGGTTTAGAATTTGGAATATTTAATGAACTTACAAGTTAGTGAAGAAAATTTTCTTGTGGAATAGTTGATTGAGATCTACTCTTTTTTCAACTGACCAACCTAGATCATGATAGCAACTTTGATCACTAAATTTTAAGAACTTCTTTGATCCCCTTAAGAAATCGAATTACGATTTAGGGTGACAGGATGGCTTAAGGGGATTTACATCTAGTGAGGTCCTAGGATAAAATGACATGGCTCAAGTGAATAAAATTTGGTGAAGTTTCCCAAGGCAACCAAATTTCATTAAGAGCCTTTAAAAAAAAAAATTATGGCTTTAGGGTTTAGGGTTTAGACTTTAGAGTATAGGGTTTAGGGTAATAGGATAACTTAAGGGGGTGTACATGTAGTAAGATCCAAGGACAAAATTACATGGAATAAGGGAATGAAATATGGTGGATTTTCCTAAGATAACCAAATTTCACTTTAAGGTGTTGGGTAGGACAAAATGAATGGCTTAGTGTTTAGGGTTTAGATTTTAGAGTTCAGGGTTTAGGGTTTACAAAACTTAGGGTAAAGTTTTGGTGCCCCTTGGAATATTTAATGAACTTGCAAGTTAGTGAAGAACATTTTCTTGTGGAATAGTTGATTGAGATCTACTCTTGTTTCAACTGACCAACCTAGATCATGAAATATCATTTATATTATAATCTTGCACGATCTTATTATTGTTAAATTTGGTTGCCTTGGGCAACTTCACCAAATTTTAAGAACTTATTTGATCCCCTTAATAAATTTGTCATATTGGGACCCCTTAAGAAATATGTAATGCCCCATCTTGTAACCTAAATAATGATGCATTGTCTACGAAAGCTTTTTTTTTTTAATTATAAACATTTACTTAACTAATTGCAAACATTCCCTAAGTAACACGACGACACACTACTTGAAAATCCCATAGATGACAATAGTATTAAACATTGCATATATTTAATTCACAAAAACTTAAAAGCTTACATTAAATAACATTTAAATTACATCAATGAAAGCATAATTTACATAAAAGATTCTTTCATACATTGCATTTGAAATAACATTACAATACTCATTTTCCAAATGAGGTAGATCAAATAAATGTTTACATTTACATATTACAAATGTTCACCTCATTAACAACTGAGGAGTAATACAAATATAAAATTTCCAATAATACAAATAAGGAAGTACATATATCCACAAACAAGCTCTCCATCCATGAAGTACTTGTTGCCACAAACATGAACTGGGGACCCAATGGAGTAAGGTGAACATTCCACCCAACCATGTGGTACCCGTAGGCCCACCCCCCATGCTAGGAGATAGTAATAACATTCCCTAGACATAACCTACAAACCCTAGACACAATTAAAAACCATAGAAAATCTATACAAGTACACACTTAACTTATTGGTTACATTGCTTCCAGAATTAGGATAATCAAATATGCTAAGTTCACAAGGTTACTGTTATTTTAGGTGGATTTTCATCACAATGTTGCATGGGTTACCCTGGTGTTTCTTCCTAGGTTCTGACCCCCAACTTGGGTTACCCTGGTAACCTCTTACGAAACCCGGCCCCTTATGCAAACCATTATAGAATCGAATAAATTTTAAAATAACAAGATATCGATTTGCCATTCCAAGCCTTCTCAACTTATTCTCAAGACTGAACTAACCCTTGAGTCTATAAGTGAGGCTTATTAATCTAGTTAAAGGTTTTTAACTAACTAGTGTGTTGATTTAATTTTCATTAACTTACTAACTCTACATGAGTTACCCAGGCACCTCTTTGTGTTCTGACCCTCACACAGAGCCACTCCCCTAAGAATAACACAAGGAATCTAACTTCACTAAATAAGGTAGGAAAAGTGCACAAAATCAATATATAATACTAAACAAATCACAATGAACATCACATCCTGTTTATAAAACTAGGTATCTAACACCATCCAAAATCATGTGCACTACCCTAGTTAACTCAAATGACTGAATTTTAACAAATAACAACTCCCACGTTAAACAATCTTATCTGGAAGACTTGAAATCTAATATAATCCCAATTTTCCCAATAAAAGAGAAAATACGATTTAAAGCAAATCAGGGGATAATAAACATCTAATTTTAGGATTTACTAAATCCAATCAGATCAGTTAGAAATAACATGAAAATAATACAACTTGATTATAGTTATTTTCTCATACAATAAAAGAAATTGTTACAACTAATCTAATTTTGATTTTCTCAATTTCACATAAAAATAAATACCAAATTTTCTCTTTCAATCTTATTGTTTTAAAACTAGCTAATCTAATACTTTAATTGCATCTAATTTTTAAAAAGTAATCTTACTTTAATACTAACATAATTTTCTCTATCCATATATGTTTTTATACATACAAATATTTACACACACACACACACACACACATATATATTTAAATAATGTAAATTAAATATAAATTAAATATTATGAAATCCGTTTAATTTAAAGTAAATCGAAATCAAACATTGAGCGGCGAATACATATTAGGGCCGAATAAAATAACAATCGTAGCCAAGGGTTTTAGGGGTTGTATTTTAACAGTCGTCGGCTCCCTACATGGGCACCGGCCTGTGTGGGTGGGGCGGCGCTGGAGCTGCTCCCACCGTCGCCTCCCTTAAGGGCGGTAGCTGTGGGAACGGCCACAGCCCTATCCCCATCCATATACAGGGTTTTATACAACAAATAAAATCCATAGATTATAACCCTGCGTAAATTTTTTTTAAAAAAATTGAGAATCATTTTTTTTATTCCGTTTTTAAATATTCCAAATCCTAATTTCGCCTATACGGTGATTTCTGGAAGCTCATGTATTTAATAAGATTTTCACAATTCAATTTATATATAAATATATATTTGTATATATATATGTATATGTATATATATATATTATATACATATTTATATATAAATGTATTCACAATTTGAATAACAGATAAAATACTAGAATCAGGAAATTTCCTAACAACAGGGTTTTTTCATCAGAAAATTGAGAAATTTAGCAGTATACAAAATTTTTTCCTCAACAAATTCTAATTCAACCACAGAGGGTTTCAATTTCATTTTTGAAACTTTTAATAGAGATTGCAACAGAGTTTTCCATTTCCTCAATTTTAACTACAGAGTTTTCTTCTGAAACTTTTCAATTACTTAACAAATTCTACAGGGTTGCTCTCTAATTTCACTATAAAATCTTGTTTTTGAAATATAACATAGAGAGGTAACAACTTTCTACAAAATCATTTTTCACAAAAATCACCGAGAAGAATACAAAAGTCACAACACAAATAATTCCTCAGGCAATCTTTTAAATTCACAATTTAACAAAATCTTGCACAAACTAACTCTTACACAGGCTATCTTTTCAAAAGAAAACAAATTAAATGCATAGGGAAATACATGTATTCATGTAGCTTGAAGAACTTGACTGTAGAAGAAAAGTTTTGTCTGCCTGCTACGTGCAATCTTCCAAAACCCTTCCAGAACACCAATTTCCAGAAGAATGCAAATACTAAACCAGAAGCAGTCCAAAACTTCTTCCAGAACTCTTAAAATTTAAACCCAAAAGTATTCACCAAAAATATTTCCAATAGTTCTCTATTCTTTTCATCCCGTGAAGTATTTTTTTCTTGTTTTCCCCAAATCTCATAATATCTTCGAGAGAGAAATCCCAACAAGAATTTTGCAATAAATTTAACTAACACACATGGCAATTTTCAAGAAAATATCTACTAACCACCCACGGATATTTCTTCCCACTATTAACAAGAATTTATTTTATTTAAAGAATTAAGGAATTCAAAATTCAAAATTCAATTTCCTTTTCAATTTACTTCATAATTAAAATTCCATTTCCCACAAAACAATTAATTTATATTTAATCTATTCTCACAAATAAAGTAACTTTAATTTAATTAATTTATTTATTTAATAAAATAATTTAATCTCAATGATTAAATTACTTAACCGAATAAACTAATTTAATTAATTAAATAGAATATAAAACTTTTATCAAAAATTAATTAAAATAAGCATTAAATTAAAAAGAACATTAATCTATCATTAAATTAACAAATATTTTCCCTTCATAGTAAATAATCCAAACTAACACAGACAAAACATCCAAAAACATCAAACCTAAACTGATGACATACGATGACTGGGTTTGAGACTAGACTAGGAAAAACCTTGTTACTACCTCCCAATCAACATTTCCGTTGAGTCTTGACACGCTCGAACCTGAGAAACCAGGTGGAGTCGGTGTCATGTACTTGCAATCCTACAATCAGACAAATAGCATACATATATATAATTCATGTTTCAAACACATTGTGCGGAGAAAAACAGGAAAATCACAGGGCACTCGCAAGCGAGTGATGCAACTCCATTCTCCACACCAATACACATCACATCAAACTGACAAAATAAATAACAATTCATCTACCATGAGCATACATATAGCAATAACATCTAAAGAAATCATCTATGCTAACATAAAGCATGTCAGAAATAATTACCACCATAAAATGTATCATTATATCACAAATAAATCCACTATCGCTCTTAAGTCAGTGATCAATACACCAAAACAAAGTACCAAGGTCCATCAAAGTGAAAACATGCTAACAGAAAACATAAGCAAAATGGAGGGGTACTACATCGGGTGGAACGTGCACCTTACTCCGTTGGGTCCCCAGTTCATGTTCGTGGCAACGAGTACTTCATGGATGGAGAGCTCGTTTGTGGATATATGTACTTCCTTATTTGTATTATTGGAAATTTTATATTTGTATCACTCCTCAATTGTTAATGAGGTGAACATTTGTAATATGTAAATGTAAACATTTATTTGATCTACCTCATTTGGAAAATGAGTATTGTAATTATGTTATTTCAAATGCAATGTATGAAAGAATCTTTTATGTAAACTATGCTTTCATTGATGTAATTTAAATGTTATTTAATGTAAGATTTTAAGTTTTTGTGAATTAAATATATGCAATGTTTAATACTATTGTCATCTATGGGATTTTCAAGTAGTGTGTCACCACGTTACTTAGGGAATGTTTGCAATTAGTTAAGTAAATGTTTATAATTTTAAAAAAAAATTATTACACTTTCGTAGACAATGCATCATTCTTTAGGTTGCAAGACGGGGCGTTACAAATTGGTATCAGAGCAAAGGTTCTAACAATGGATACTCTAGGTAATTGTGAGCCCATTAGGTTGACCTAGTACGTAGTATCGTTTTCTATTAGCCTTGTATGTTTTGTATCTGAGACTCATTTTTGTTTTATGTGTAGGATCATGCCTAGGCGTCGTACGAGAGGTCATGGTAGAGGTTGAGGTGGAGGCCGTGGGCCAATCCCGTAGGTGACTCCCCCTTAGAGCTCCCACAAGAGCGAACATGTGGAATAGTTGAGTCCTCGGTTGGAACAGAAAGGTGAGGAACATATTCCGATAAAACCAGATGTTGAGGGAGCTCAGTTGTGTCCCCTACTAGAAGAGGTTCTTTCCAGACTTGGTCCGAGGTAGGAAGTTGATCAGGAGGTGGTTAGGGAACGTGATAGATCTCCTAGGAGGATTGTTAGTACTATAGAGCAGGATGCCATAGTTGCAGGACACATGAGGGATTTGTTGAGGGCATACCCTCCTACTTTTGATGGCACAGGTGGTGGTTTAGAGGTAGAGACCTAGTTATTAGACTTGGGTAGATGTTTTGCTATACACCCATATGGTAGCAATACCCGAGCTAGATGCGCCATCATGCATCTGAGAGGTTTTGCCTCTACTTGGTGGCGTTTGGAGGAGCAGAAGCTCCATTTAGAGATTGGGTCAGTTTCATGGGAGATGTTCTTGGAGAGGTTTAGAGCACAGTTCTTATATGAACATTGGAAGCAATGACGAGTTGATGAGTTTCATGATTTACGTCAGATGGCTCTATCTGTTGAGCAGTATGAACATAGATTTTATGAACTCAAACAATATGCAGGAATCGAAGATGATGAGGCGATGATGGTACAACATTTTATTAGGGGTTTCAATGCCCACATTAGTGGAGGAGTTAGAGTCTTCGAACCAAATACTATGGAATTTGCAGTGGAGAAAGCGCACATTGTGGAAGAGAATTTGGTTTTAGCATTGGGTGGACATACAGATGTCCAGATGGGCAGTGCTCCTATAGTAGGTACTGGTCCATAGGGTGGTCAGATACTGAAAGGAGGTTCCTCTAGGAACCAATAGACACCCACTAAGGGTGGACAGTAGCAACAACAATGTACTCCTCAGAAGAATAATAATAATTCACAACCTCAGCAAGGTAATAGTCCTTAGTTAGGAAAGAACCACAACTAGTGGCACAATAAGCGCAATAGACAGGATCAGCCAGCTCAGAGTGCACAGTCTACTATCAGTAGAGGTAGCTTTCAGCAATCCAATGCACCTTCATGTGGCAAAGGATTTGGTAGGGGTACTGGTTGTTATTCATGTGGTTAGCAAGGAAACATTGCTAGGCAGTGTCCTATGAGAAGTTCTTCAGGATTTGAGCCATGACCTACAGCTTCTGAGCCTACAATTGGTGATGCAAGTCGATCTCATACAGTTTATGCTGCTGTTAATAACCACCAAGCCGATCATCAAAACACAATGGTTGAGACTTTAGGTAAGTTACAGGATGTTAGTGTTACTATTCTTTTTGATTCAAGAGCTATTGATTCCTTTATTTCACCTACCATTATTGAGCGATGTGTTCTTGTGGCGGTAAAGCAAGGCGGTAAGTGGCAGGTAAAATTCGCCTCTTGGGTGAAAGTAGCGGTAGAGAACCTTGTACGTAATTGTGAACTTAGAATTGGTACATTATCTACCTTAGTGGATCTTCATGTTACACCTTTAGGATTGTATGACATAGTTTTAGGTATGGATTGGTTAGAATCTCATCATGTTGTGATTGACTGTCGATTGAAGATACTTGCATTAATGATTTAGGTGCAAAAGTGGAAATCATAGGTGTTCAAAGACCTATCTCTTTGAGGATGATTTCTACTATGCAATTGAAGAGATGTCTTCGTCAGGGTTGTCAACTGTTTGAAACAACAGTTACTGATTTGGAAGAAGGAGAGAGTTGAGAGATATCTCTTGATGATCATCCTATCCTCAGGGAATTCGCTGATGTATCTCCTAATGATATACCTGGGATGCCACTGAAATGAGATATTGATTTTAGAGTTGACATAGTTCCTAGAGCTGAGCCTATATCTCGAGCTCCATATAGAATGACTACTCAGGAATTAGAGGAGCTTTGTATCCAGTTGGAGGAACTTTTAGATAAGGGTTTTATTCGTCCAAGTGTTTCTCCATGGAGAGCACCTATCATCTTCATAAAGAAGGACAGATCACTTAGATTGTGTATTGACTATCGTCAATTGAACAAAGTAATGATAAAGAATCGATATCCTTTGCCTAGAATCGATGATATTTTCGATCAGATCAAGGGAGCTAATGTGTTCTCTAAGATTGATTTGAAATCTGGATACCATCAGTTACACATTGATGAAGCAGACATTCATAAAACTGCTTTCCGAACTCGATATGGTCACTACAAATTCACTATAGTACTGTTTGGGTTAACGAATGCACCATCAGTTTTCATGAGTTTGATGAATGGTTTCTTTTGTACATACCTTGACCATTTTGTTCTTGTGTTTCTCGATGATATTTTGATCTATTCAAGAAATATGAAGGAACATGAAGAGCATCTAAGACAGGTATTGTAGTGCTTAAGGGAAAATCAATTGTACGCAAACCTGAAGAAGTGTGACTTCTTTCAGACTGAGGTATTGAAAATACCTTGGTCATGTTATATCTAGAAAGGATATTGTTGTGGATCCTTCAAAGATTCAAGTTATTGTTGATTGGCCCGTGCCTACTAACGTAGGTGAAGTTCATATTTTTATATGTCTAGCTAGATACTATAGATGGTTTGTTGAGGGGTTTTCTAGGATTGGTCACCCCATAACTTCTCTTCAAAGGAAAGGGAAGAAATTTGTCTGGACAAAGTAGTGTTAGTTGGCTTTTCAGACACTTAAAGAAAAGCTGACTAATGCACGTATATTAATTGTTCCTGATCCTACTAAGGATTTTGTAGTTTGCACTGATGCATCCTTGGAGGGTTTGGGAGTAGTACTAATGCAAGATGGACGTGTGGTCGCTTATGAGTCTTGCAAACTCAAGGATCACAAACTAAATTATCCCACTCATGATTTAGAGCTTGCCACAGTTGTGCATTCATTAGTTAGATGGAGGCATTTCTTATTGGGTCACCATTTCAAACTTCATACTGATCACCGTAGTCTACAATATATTTTTACACAACCTAATTTGAATGCTAGACAGAGATGGTGAATGGAGTTCTTATGTGAATATGATTTTGAGGTGAAATATGTTCAGGGAAAAGAGAATGTAGTGGCTGACACTCTTAGTCATCATTGACATTAGATTTCTGCTATTACTCTTGAAGTAGATTTGAGGGGTCAAATTTTAGCAGCACTTCCTATTGATAGATTGCATCAGGAGGTGAAGTCAGAGATTGAATCTGGTAGACCTTTAGAGGGTCGATTTATAGGGTACACCCTTGAACCAGATGGTTTATTGCAACATTTAGATCATATCTATGTACCACATTCAGAAGGTCTACGCACATTAATTATGACTGAAGCACATCGATCACCATACTCAGCTCATTCAGGTGTTAAGAAAATGCACATGGATCTTCGACAGTTGTATTTTTGGCCTAGTATGAAAGTGATATTGTTGATTATGTATCGAGATGTCTTGAGTGCCAGAGAGTCAAAGCTGAGCATCAACATCCCGCTAGATTATTATAGCCACATCTCATTCTTGAATGGAAATGGGATATTATATCAGTTGATTTCATTATAGGATTACCTATGTCGTCACGTTGACATGATGCCATTATGGTAACTATTGACAGATTGACTAAGGTGGCACATTTTTTGCCAGTACGATCATTACAATGCTTCATCTGTAGCTAGGATATTCATGGAGGACATAGTTAGATTGCATGGGATTCCTCGTAGGATTATATCTGATAGAGATCATGTATTTACTTCAGCCCTATGGACTTCATTACAACATGCTCTAGGTACACAGTTGAACTTCAGTTCAGCATATCATCCTCAAATGGATGGACAAACAGAGAGAGTTAATCAAATACTTGAGGATATGCTTAGAATGTACATAATGGACCAACAATCACGTTGGGAGGATTATCTGTACTTTGTAGAATTTGCTTACAATAACAAATATCAAAGTTCCATAGGTATGCCACCATTTCAAGCATTATACGGACATCCTTGTCGAACTCCATTGAGTTGGGATCGACTAGAGGATAGAGTGTTACTTGGACCTAAGATGCTTCGAGACATGGAGCAACAGGTTGATCGCATTAGAGAACATTTGATAGCAGCTCAGGATAGACAAAAGATGTATGTCGATGCACATAGAGTGGACCGGCAGTTTTCAGTTGGTGATAGAGTGTTTCTTTGAGTGCGACCGTGAAAGAGTCCAATCCATTATGGAAAAGGCTCTAAGCTTGCACCTCATTTCATTGGGCCATTTGAGATCCTAGAGAGGATTGGTCCTATGGCGTATCGACTCACCTTACCACCTAGTTTGTCTCGTATTCATGATGTTTTTCATGTGTCAGTTCTTAGACCTTATCATCTCAAAATTTCTCATGTACTTGATTGGAATGTGTTATAGGTACAGGACGAGTAGCTGGCTTTGGAGCCCATGGCCATTCTTCAGTGCCGGAGACTCGTTCTCAGGGGTCGAGATGTTGATCAAGTGAGGGTCCAATGGGATCCTAGTTATGAGGCTTCTACTACTTGGGAGGATGCGACACGCATCAGGGAGCTTTATCCCTATCTGTTCACAGGCTTTCAGGAGCAAGCCTGATCCTAGGGGGGAGGAAGAATCACTTTTTTTATTCCGTTTTTAAATATTCCAAATCCTAATTTTGCCTGTACGGCGATTTCTAGAAGCTCATGTATTTAATAAGATTTTCACAATTCAATTTATATATAAATATATATTTGTATATATATATATGTATATATATATATATTTTATATACATATTTATATATAAATGTATTCACAATTTGAATAACAGATAAAATACTAGAATCAGGCAATTTCCTAACAACAGGGTTTTTTCATTAGGAAATTGAGAAATTTAGCAGTATACAAATTTTTTTCCTCAACAAATTCTAATTCAACCACAGAGGGTTTCAATTTCATTTTTGAAACTTTTAATAGAGATTGTAACAGAGGTTTCCATTTCCTCAATTTTATCTACAGAGTTTTCTTCTGAAACTTTTCAATTACTTAACAAAAATCTACAGGGTTGCTCTCTAATTTCACTATAAAATCTTGTTTTTGAAATATAACACAGAGAGGTAACAACTTTCTACAAAATCATTTTTCACAAAAATCACCGAGAAGAATACAAAAGTCACAACACAAATAATTCCTCAGGCAATCTTTTAAATTCACAATTTAACAAAATCCTACACAAACTAACTCTTACACAGGCAATTTTTTCAAAAGAAAACAAATTAAATACATAGGGAAATACCTATATTCCTGTAGCTTGAAGAACTTGACTGTAGAAGAAAAGATTTGTTTTCCTGCTATGTGCAATCTTCCAAAACCCTTCCAGAACACCAATTTCCAGAAGAATGCAAATACTAAACCAGAAGCAATCCAAAACTTCTTCCAGAACTCTTAAAATTTAAACCCAAAAGTATTCACCAAAAATATTTCCAATAGTTCTCTGTTCTTTTCATTTCCCGTGAAGTTTTCTTTTTCTTGTTTTCCCCAAATCTCATAATATCTTCTTCGAGAGAAATCCCAACAAGAATTTTGCAATAAATTTAACTAACAAATGGAAATTTTCAAGAAAATATCTACTAACCACTCACGGATATTTCTTCCCACTATTAACAAGAATTTATTTTATTTAAAGAATTAAGGAATTCAAAATTCAAAATTCAATTTCCTTTTCAATTTACTTCATAATTAAAATTCCATTTCCCACAAAATAATTAATTTATATTTAATCTATTCTCACAAATAAAGTAACTTTAATTTAATTAATTAATTAATTTATTTAATAAAATAATTTAATCTCAATGATTAAATTACTTAACCAAATAAACTAATTTAATTAATTAAATAGAATATAAAACTTTTATCAAAAATTAATTAAAATAAGCATTAAATTAAAAAGAACATTAATCTATCATTAAATTAACAAAAAAATTCCTTTCATAATAAATAATCCAAACTAACACAGACAAAACATCCATAAACACCAAACCTAAACTGACGACATACTGTGACTGGGTTTGAGACTAGACTAGTAAAAACCTTGTTACTACCTCTCAATCAACATTTCCGTTGAGTCTTGACATGCTCAGACCTGAGAAACTAGGCGGAGTCGGTGTCATGTACCTAAAATCTTGCAATCAGACAAATAGCATACGTATATATATAATCCATGTTTCAAGCACACCGTGCAGAGAAAATCATGGAAATCACAGGGCACTCGCGAGCAAGTGAAGCAACTTCATTCTCCACACCAATACACATCACATCAAACTGACAAAATAAAGAACAATTCATCTACCATGAGCATACATATAGCAATAACATCTAAAGAAATCATCTATGCTAACATAAAGCATGTTAGAAATAATTACCACCATAAAATGTAT
>VDFB02102549.1:21016-34287 GCA_007258455.2 Sequoia sempervirens | reverse complement strand
ATTCACCATTTTTTGTGAAGAGGTTATTGAGAGAATTTTCCACATAAAGCACTACTAGTATAGGTATGAGTGGCAACATTATAGAACAACACATGTCCACGGTTTCTTGTTGCTCCTAGATTCCCCGAATATGGACATGCTTGATTGTTCCAACCCACATGAGCTTCAATAGACAAAAAAATTCTTTGATCGCTATGTTTCAGCAAGGAACTCTCATTCCCTAGATCAGCTAATATCAAGCGTCCACCACTCAGCTTTGGAGGACCTGTTCTTTCTTAATAATACACCAATATCTAGCATAGATCTAATGGTGGATTATGAACAACTATTGAACACAGTGCAAAGGAATACCAAGTGTACTCAATATACCTTCCTTAGTAAAAACAACCACCAATTACAATGTCACTACAAAGCTCCATGGAATACACAACCATCATCAACATTTGTAATTGATAATGAATTTAACAAATCATATAAGCCAGCAAGAAATGGTGAGAATTTTAATATCCACAACCCTGAGATTCTTTCAATTTGGCGAGAAAAGTTGATTTCCAACAAGTCTTGTCTAGACAAATTGTGTTGAACTACATTTCCAAATTTGCATCAAAGTCTGAAAAAAATTGAAAGCTATATTGATATCTTGCAAAGGCTCGCAAATGAAAATTCATTTGGGGATAAAGTGTTGCTTTCCTACAAAACATTCATGATGAACTTGGTTGCAAATCATGACATTGGTGCACAAGAAACATGTCATATGCTGCAAAAGTTTCCCCTTGTCATCTCAAGCTGACATTTCCTATCTTTGAATGTTAGCAGGAAGAAATTTCATCATTTGAAAAAAATTGATAGTGGTGATGAGCTTGCAAACTTTTATATTCATTGCTACATGCAAAGATTGGTTGAAGTGGATACAACATCCCTTATTCAATCTGTACAACTATATACATAGCAAAAAAAGTGCTAAGGTGTAGGTTGGCATGCCCGACCATAGCTTATGATCATCATTGTTTACTCACTTTTGAAGACCACCTCTAGAGCAAAGTGATACCTTTGAAACATTTATTTCGTCAAAATTCATACTATAAAAGCCTTTATGAAATGTCGAGACAAATATAGGCCTCATAAGAGAAATCATAACACAAAATTGGAGGCTATTTTATGTTGTTGGCTATTACGCTTGGCATTTTAATAGAGTTGTTGCTCCCCCTACTGATGAAGAGGATGGTGAAAGTGATACCAATAGTGCGCAATCTCCACCTCTCATAGATGAATATGAATGGACGTTGCTTTCTCAGCTTGGTGCTACAAATAATGTTTTCTTTGACCAGCTATAACTATTAGGTATACGAGACTTTGATCTACATCATAAGTGGGGCACACACCATCTTCCAGAGAATCTACATAGCATTATTGAACAATTCATTTCAACAAGTAAATTGCATATTGCTGAAGAAACTCTTTGCTCATTGGCAGGGCTCACACTTTGTCATTAGCTATCTCCTAGACAAAAGCTTACTCTGAATATCATTGAACAACACCATCTTAGCCCATTTTCAACATCACTATTGCATATGATCATTCAAGGAACTACTAGCATAGGTAAATCATTCCTTATTGACAAGATCCAAAGAGCACTAAATACATCACTGAATCATAGAATGAATCCTTTACTTTCTTTGGCACCAACAGTTGTGGTTGCTTACAATATTCCTGCCTCCATAGTGCATACAACTCTTTGGGTACCAATTAGAGATATGAATTCATTAAAAGGATATCCACTGACCATATTTTAAGAGGACTTCAAGCATATTAAGTACATATTAATTGATCAAATGAGCTTCTTGGGGCCCAAGTTGTTGCTTAAAATAGATAGTCAATTACAACAAGCATTCCTTGCTAGACATATGTAGCCATTTGGTGGTGTCTTTATTATACTCGTGGGTGACTTGGCACATATACCTCCTATTTTGGATAGGCCTATCTACGCTTCTCGCTCCATAGTATTATCTCTTTGGCACATTTTTAATATTGTTGTCACACTTGACACTATCTTTCACTAGCATGTTCAATCCGATACATAGCAACAATTTCGTACACTCCTTTTGAATATTAGAAATTGTAAGGCATCCCAGTTTGAATGGAAAATTCTTATGAATTGAATAAATTCCATGCTTTCAGCCAAGCAAAAGCAAGATTTTGATGAGGCTATCCACTTATTCCCAACAAATAGGTTGGTTGCTTTACACAATAGGGAAAAGATTCAACAGTTAAATGTTCTAATTACAATTACTGTTGCTAAAAGTTCTCAGCAAAACACACTTGATTATGGTGATGATGAACAACTTCAAGCAAAGCTCTTGCTTGTAATCGGCTAGCAATTAATGTTCACAATAAATCTTTTGGTGGTAGTTATCTTGGTTAATGGATCATTGGGTTTAGTGAAGGCTATTTTATATGTTAGGGGTGTTAAACCACCTCAACTACCTAAATATGTTTTTGTTGACTTCGCAAACTACAATGGCCCAATATGGGATCAAGACAATACAAGATACATCTTGATTCCCCCAATCACATGGGGCAGCCGAAGGAAGCTACCCTTGAAAATGGCCTGGGCAATAACAATGCATAAATCTAAAGGCCTGACACTAGAGAAAGTTACAATAGATATTGGAACTAAAGAAAGGAAAGGACTAATGTTCAAAACTCTCTCTCATGTTAAATCAAAAACATAGATCCAACTTTCTCTTTTGAAAGATACTCTAGGTTTCATTCCAACAAATACAATGCACTTCAAATCAAAGAAGAGGATTGCCTCCAACAATTTTCTGCATTCTCATAATGATGAATTTTTTTGTTCTTAACGATAACTATACCACTTCTCCTTTTCCTTTTCATTTCAATGCTTTTATAATTCCCACCATTCCTAATTTTCCTTCTTTCTTGTTTGATCAATAATGTAGTTGCAATCACTTCTTCCAAGATAGCCATGGTTTTACTTCTACAGTGATTACTAAGAGAAGTTGATATTCAACTATTGCCTTGTGTTTCCCCTTGCCTCCAACAATAAATGTTGATTCCTTCTTGTTCCTCAATTGACCAAAATATTATTTATATTTAATTTTTCACTCAATATCTTCCTCTCCTTTATCCAATAATGTCACTTCCAGAGCTATCACCTTTGAACCGTTTGTTTCTAACTATATCAGATTCTAAAAAATTTAGATTGCAAACATTTTTAGATGCAACTACAGATCTTGACAATTCTTAATAGCTTCATACTCACAAGTTTTCTATGGTTTTTGAGTTGCAACTATATTCCATTTGTATACAAGGTAAGGATATATATCATTATTTCCATCTCTTCTTTCACAACTACATCTGAAATTCTTTATCACAAATGCTACAACTGTATATATTTTAAAAAATGGATAACACTGATTTCAGCTCAACAAAATTGCGAGGTGCTAGAAAATAATTATAGGGAAGGCATAATTTTCTAGGTATTGTCTCCTAGTCTCTACAAAAGGTATGCCTACATCTTGTTTATATGATCTCTTCTATTGTAGAGACATTAGATATTATTTTTTATAAATTATAGAGTTGTTTATATTCCCCATTTAGATATTGTCTACCAATGACACATTTTCATTGCACTGAACTTCAAATTTTCCTTGTGTCTAACTATATCCATTGAAACAATTTTAGATTGCACATGTTCTGAACTGTAGATACACATCCCTGCAATACAAAATAGCTTTGCAATCACATTTTTGGCATGCTGTAAAATTTGTGAGTACATTCTATTTAGATAAAGGTAAGGCTAGGTTTCCATTACTCCATCTCTTATTTCACAACTACATGTCAAATTGTTTTTTGTAAACAATACAACTATATATTTCTCAAAATGCAAAAGGCTTATTGTAACTAGATAGAATTTCTAGGTTAATGCTCTAGATTTTTTCTTACTGGATATTGGATTATGTTTTTATTTATGGATGGACAAACTCACACACAATCAAATATCCAAAAACAACATATATTAAGCAAAAATTCTCAAGTGCTAAAGCATTGATTTCACCATTGATCATGTAGTGGTGGGAAATGTATGTTCTTGCTTGGGCGTTTGGTGATAGCCCATCTGGCTACATGACCCAATATGGTAGGGTGGAGAGCAAGCCTTCTTTTCTTTTGTTCATGCTACATCCTATTGCACCCATAAGGTATTCCTACATCTTATTTATTTAATGCCTTTTTATTAGAAATGCATTGCATACTATTTCTTATAAATTATAGAACTCTTAATTTTCCCTACTTTACATATTGTCTACCAATTACACATATTCATTGTACTAAACTTCACATTTCCTTTCATTTTTTTGCAGACCATACTCAAAACAAATAAATTATGTTTCACATAAGATAGTTTTGTCTTAGTGAATGATCTCTTATCTTAGCTTATATTCTTCAGTACTATGGATCTTTTCACAACATTAGATCTTCTATGAGGTCAACCTCGCCGCAGGTTTAGTTTTCAAATTGCATTATGGGCATTTTGAGGAAGTAATGTTTTGTAAATGAATATTGAGAATGATTAGAAATAAAAATTAAAAAAATACAGTTTCAAATTTTTGTATCAATCTTCAATAGGATTGTGTGGATGGAATTATCTCTTTATTCTTAAGGTTCTTCATTGCTTATGTAAATACACTTATTTGACATTTCAATTACACTCTAAGAATTCACATAATTGTATTACCTTTTTGAGATAAAATATTGTCCATTCCTCTGATCAATGGTGGCATCAATGTTCCATATAACACTTACAATACAACTTTTGCATGGCTTTATCGCTATGAATTTTTTACTTTTATGGGTTTTTCCATCTCACTCATTGCTGAAACAGATAATTTTTTATTTATGGCTTTTTTTGTGTGGTTGTGATTGCAATGCAGTAAAATAGTTAATGTTATACAATTTATGTTAATATAATGTTCCATTTTCAATTCGGTGCTCTTGAATAGTCTACATTCTTCCATAGGTTTTTTACTATGAATCTTTCTCTTTTTGAATATTGTTACTAAAAAAAATATTATTTCATTTATGGCTTCTTTTTTCTGGGTATGCTTGCAATGCAATGAAGTAGTTAGTGTTATACTATTTATCTTTCTTTCTATAAGGCATTTTTTATTATCATTCTTTGCCTTAGGCTTTATTGTTTCATTTTCAAAAATATGTTGTTGAAAGTGTTGTATTGGTTGAATCTTCTATAAGGTGCTATCCACAAAATACTATATTGTTCATTGCAACCAACATTGCATATTTATGCTTCCCCTTTTGTGGAATGTTTCATACAACAAGTACGAAACACTATGTATCAATCATGTTTTTATCTACTATAGAATACATAAATATCTACACAGAGGGGAAATACATTGTCCACCACTGCATACAATGTATCAGTATGTAACTATGTTGTTTGTATCTGCTATGACATATATCCAACTCTACACATGCCTTTGGTAGTTATTGCTCCCAATGGTGGCATTGATGTTCTAATCTTGCTTCATCCTCAGTGTATGCACGTCACTTCCATTTCATATTCCCCTCTGCCTATTGTCTCACTGTTGCATGTTAGTACATGAAACTGCTAGTTACATTTATGTTATATTTTACTTAATTAAATTACATGTCTTAACAAAGGTGCAATGCATTTATATTCTTTAATATGTACATAAAAAACCCCATAAAGCTTCATACAACCATCCATATTTTCCTTATTATAGTAATCCATATGAAAATAATCTTTGAAGATACTAAAGACCTATTTTCTCTCTATATATCATATCACACCATTAGACATGATCATGTTCATTTTTTCATCTAAACTCTTAGTTTCTCAAATATTTTTCAATACTTATTTCTTAACAAATTTTTAGTCATTTGATTTAGTTTGTAGTTTGAAATTGAAATGTTTCATTAGGTACAATTCACTTTCCATCATTTTCAATGCATACAACCAAACCAAATAACTTCTATTAACACTTGTTAAATTTTAGTCTACACTATCTTATATCAATTCATTTACATACTCAACTTCTATGTGAAAAATGTCACAAAATTTAATTAGTTTCAGTATTTTAGATGTGACTTGTACTTTTGTATGTGTGTCTATGAAGAAGGTTTTATGTAATTGAACTAATTATTTTTAAATGAAGGTCTCTCATACACTTCTAGGGTTTTGCACCTAAAAGGAGAGAGGTACCAAAAATCTTAATGGCTCACTCAATAACAAGCCCTCCAAATTCCAATGCAAATGAGATTGAAATCTATCAAAGGGAAATGTCCTAGATCCTAAAAACTAGTAAAAAAGATTAGCTAATAATGCAAAACTTAGAAAATGCAAGATGTTTGAAAACACACTTTGATATGCAAAAAGACCTAGAAATGTAAGTAAACTATAACAAAAACTTATGAGATTTTAAGTGCACATGTAGAAAGTCAAGAAGGATGGAATGGAGCTCTAGAATCTTGAAATTGATGCTTTTGAGGCCAACTGGGACTCATACGCCAAGTTGGGAAACTTAGTCCTGTTTCAAGAAGATTCTACTAGAATAGGTTTTAGATAACTAGGTACTTAGAATTGAAAAAATCTCTACTTCAGCCTGGGAAGTGGGATCCATTCACCACTAATGGTGAATTATTCCACTTCAGGATTTCTATAAATTAAATAGTGGAATCTATAGCTCTCGGTCTATACTTCTACTCCTGATTCATATTTGGGTTTGAAACTATTAAATTTGACCTATAAGTCTTCTCCAAGCTTCTTTTAGGACTTTGACAACTTTTCTAATCTTGCTCTTTGAAAAATATACAACTTAGACTTGCAAATCACATGCAAAGAGGGAAAATTTGTTGAGGGTTAGTGAATAGGGGTTTGCCTTGGTCAAACCCTAGGTTGGTAATTAAACCCTTAAAAATGAAATGAAATATGAAGAGTATGATGAGTGAACAAAGGAAATGCTACAACTGACCAAACCCTTAGAGCAAAATTTTGTAGACATGGAAGTAATAGCTCCAATGGATGTAGACTTGAAGATGCATGAAATGATTAGAATTCTTAAGTGATTGATTTATTAATTGATTGAATGATTGGGGGTGAAATGAGAAAAAAACCATATATTTATACATAGCTATGGAATAATTCCCAAAAATACCACATCATAGGTCGACCTTAGGTCTTAGAAAATAAAAACCCACTGAAATTTGAAATAATTTTTATTTTTGTGCCAAAGGGGACTCATTCACCCCCAATGGAGATGGGTCCCACTTAAGGCATTTTAAGTGGGTTTTGGAATTTAAATATTTTAAATTATGTTTATCAGGATTATTTTCAAAAATACACTTAACTAAGGCCTATAAGTGGAAAATAGGGCCAATTAAGGCATAAGAAAGCTCCAATTATTAATGAAAAGCCTAGAAAAGCATGAAATTTTATTACAACACTTTTAAATAAGGCTTGGTAAGTGATGAAAAGAGGTTATTTAGGTGAAATATATTAGAAAGATCCTAGAAAAGTGTGAAGGTGTGTTACAACACTTCACAACACTTTTTCAAGGCATCATAAAATTCTTATTAATTCACAAGGGCCCAAAACCTAGAATGTGAATGTGTTGACCACATTACAACACTAAATCAAGGAAAAACTAAGCCAACATCCACAAGAAGGACCTAAATGAGTGTGAAAATGTCCAAAGATCCATTTTTCTACACTACATTTAGGCCCCACTTTAGTGAGATGATGAACTTGCTTCAAACTCACACTAAAGTAGCCAAACATGAACATCAAGAGGGATACAAATGTACCAATGCTAGCAAGATGACAACAACAATCAAGAGGGGTGATCAAGCCCTCAGGATCAAGATCCCATGGAAAACCAAACATAAGCACAAAGAAATGCACATGAAAATGATGTAAAGAGTAGTGACAAGACCAATCATAAACTGCCAAAGATGAAAGGGAGAAAAAGGAAAGAAAGAAAAATAAAAGAGAGAATCAGATCAAGCTTTGATTGTTTGTCTAACACGACATGGATCAGATCTAGGCTATTTGTTTGGAAAATGCATAATTACTCTAAGGTGACAAAACTCATGGCTACCCGCCGGGTAAGAAGTCCTAGAAGGTGAGAAACATATAGTCATGGCTAGTATGAACTTTTACACACATAGGTGGCTATGGGGAAAGTAATGCCTTAGAATGGGCTTCCCACTCAACCATACCAAATTTATACCTCCTGATAACTTTAATAATGTGCCACAAAATAAAATGACTTTTTGAGTTTCATAAGACAAGTATAACTTCATATGCTTCGAGCTCATGAACAGATGTGATGATACCATGGGCATCCAAGATTTGTTATGCAATGTATCCATAGAAAAAATGCAAAATGAAAAGAATGTTCAAAGGAGTATTGCTTATTTCATGAGAGGTCTTTAACTTAGGGAACATTATTCCTAATGTCTCCAAGAGAGGACCAATTAAAGAATAGAAAATTCACAACTTAAGGGATGCAGTGCATCACATCAGGAAACTAAGAGGATTGTAATATGCTAAGATAGATCATGTTCATGAAGGAAACTATACCCAATGTCATCCAAAAAGTGACAAAATGCATCATATGAAGTAAGAAGGCTGCACTAAGAACCGAAAAAGGAAAAATACAAAAGAATAATGCCAATATATTCCCCCACTTGAAAGAAATAGCTAAACACCATATTGTGAGCAATTACTTTAAACTAGCAAATGAAAAATGCAAACAAGATAGAAGACATGAGAACTAACTTGGAAAGCCCTATGCCAAGTCATATGTTTCTGAGTAAAGCTACATTATACAAGAGAAAAAGACAAGAGAAGGGTTGCCCCAAAAATAGAAACACCAAATGCATAAGGGATCTATGGATTTGGGGTCAGTATGTTCTTGGCTGCAATATTTTTAGAGAGCTTTGAACTATCATCATCCCCCAAATACACATAGAACTTGAAGAATTACACAAAGAGAGTGAAAACAAAGAAAAATCTCTTGGGTCAACATGGAAGAGTCATAGGGTGTCTCGACACCTTACGTCATCCCAAAAAGGAAAACACAAAACAAATGAAAAAGAAAAGGTGAATGAAGAAAGAAAATCTTTTGGTTCAACATGAAGGAGACATGGATGTCTTGATGCCTTGCATCATCCCCAAAAGGAAAACACAAGAAATAAATGAAAAGTGAAAAAGGTAAAAGAAAAAGGCCTTTTTGGTATACATGAAAGAGACATGAATGTCTCTGTAATGACCTGCCACTCAACCCTAGGGAAAGTTGCAATTTACTAAACAAACAAACTAATTTTTTTTTTAAAATAAGAACAATTAACATACAAGCTCACTAACTATTGTCAACCAATCTCCTAGGGTTACAAAGTTGTGTTACTTAAACCATACACGGAACATGAATTAAAAACCATACCATATAATTACTTAACAATTAACGTTCACATACATTCCATTCATAATAATTTACACCCAAAATATGAAGTACCACATGGTTCTAATAATATAACTTACAAAATGATTACAACACTCATTCCCCGAATGAGATGAATCCAATAAGTATAATTACATATTACAAATTCCACCTCGATAACAAATGAGGGGTAATAAAATTACAATATTAACTTAAATAAATATAGCATGATATGAAACTGCATCTCACGAGCTCTCCAATTGGAAATCTCGTCCACATGAACAAGAAGAAAAACCAACGGATTTAAAAGCACATACCACTCGACCACGTGGAATCCCAAAGGTTCCACTTCCTCCATGCTAGGAGATAGTAACAAGGAATTCCTACACAACGCCATCTACCACTAGACACGGGCTACAACATGACTGAACTGAAACAACTACAACCACATTATTACTTAACACAAGGTTACAATGCTTCCAAAGAATAATGATCAAATACATCGCACAATAACTGACTGACTATTGACATAGGAAGATTTTCATGCATAAATTGCCATGAGTTACCCTGGCTCAACCTTTCTAGGCTACCGAACCCCCATCATGGGTTACCCTAGCTCGCCTCTACTGGCCGCTGGACCCTCACGCAAAACTATGCGTCCCATCTCATCTCGAGCCTTATCATTCACTTGCTTCACGAGAGAGGCATCCATTATCTTTATTAGTGTGTAAGATCCCCATTAATTCTTTTTAGGTTATCACTTGGTTAAACCCTAAGTGAGTTACCCTGGCACCCCTTTGTGTGTCAGACCCCCACAAAGAACCACTCTCCTATTGACAACACAACCACGGTATAATACCAAAATCTAATGAGTATACTAGACAAAACGACCTCTCCAATCCAAGGAGGTAACAATTAGTGAAACTCACTCCAACCACTGGAGGAAACAAGGTCAAAACCCTCTCCAAACATTGGAGGAAACCAAAGTACAAAAACCCACTCCTTCCAAAGGAGGTACAAACCACATAACCCTCTCCTAATCCGAAGGAGGTACAAATCTCCCTTCGTGGAAACCAGGTACAACAACATAATGCAACTCTACACAATTCCCAAGGTGATTCACAAATTGACCCATTACATAAAATATCCCATCCTAGCGAACTCCTCTGGAAGACTTACTTAGACAGTTAACCCCATTTTCCCAACATTGAGAATGAAAGAAACATAATTTAAAAAGAAATCTAGGCAACTCAATATCTAATGTTCGGATTTCCTAAATCTAGTCAATCACAGTTTTTATGACTTGCATTTATCCAATCAAATAAACTCATTTCTTTTCATGACATTGAAATATATAACAACCATTCAATTACTATAATTTTCACAATTATATTCCCTAAACAAAACATTTTGATAAATAAAGTCATTTGATTAAAATAATCAATAATTAACTCTACGTTTAATAGTTATATTCATGACCAACATTTCCTAATAAATAAACTCATCTGATTATGTTAAATCATTTGTTATCTCCAAGTTTCTCAATTATATTGTATAATTAGAACGTTTTGATAAAAAGGCATTTAGATCAAATAAATTAGTCTTTCTTTCAAATTCACATTAATAAATCAACTAAATCTCATCTGATTAGAATAAACATTTAATTAAATCACTTTATCTATATTTCCACATAGAAATAATAAATTAATCAAAATAAATATTTAGATAAAACGTTTGATCATACATCAATTTTATTTCCTCTATACCACTATGATAATTGTTTCAAGGTTCACATCCTTAAACATATGCCTCTATGACATTATTTAATATTCTATGGTTTATTGACTATTCATGATAATCCAAAATTTAAATTTCCAATTAAAGATATTTGCTTAAAAAATCAACTTTTTAAATAATCATTAAATTATCTAATTTTCACCTGGCACCATTGAGGAATTTAAATTTAATCTTTTGATTCTATTTGTTCAATCACAGATGAGGGTTAAAATACTTTACTTTTTTAAATAAAAGTTATTAAAAGAAACCATTTCTATTTTAACTTCAATAATGCAATAATCATTTAAAATAATTCCTATTTTTTATATATTAAAATATCATTTAAACGCATACCTCTAAAATATCATTCCAAATCTTAAGATTTCCCGATCAAAACAAAATTTTAAATAAAGTCAATTACTTAAAAGAACTCAATTTATTTCAATGTTGATGATAAGCTCAACTCCATAGTTAAATTATATTTAAATAGAACATATATTAAATCTACAATTATTCTTTAAATATTTCTATTTAAAAACCACCAATTTAACATTATATTTTACCTCTTAACGTGAAGAAGAGAAAACATTAAATATATATAGACTTATTATATATATATATATAATACATATTCATCAAATATACATAAATATTTCTATGTAATTTAAAATTAATAAATATAATATATATATAATATAATAAATATATAATATATATAATTTAAAATTAATACATATATTATATATATTATAATAAATATATATTATAAAAATTAAATTAAATTAAAACTAAATGTTTTTAATAAATTTAATATACATTAAAACAAATAAAGGCCCAAGGCCTTTGGCTGCACGCAGCCCCCAATAGAGACGCACACCTGTGGTGGCTGCTACGTAGCCCGTCACAGGGGGCATGACCCTTTTTGGTGGCTGGTTTGCAGCCCCTCCCCAGCCATGGGGAGCGCTGCACAGCCACCGCCCCCATGGGTGGGGGGTGGCTATGGGCAGCCCCCACATAGAACAAAAAATAAATAAATTTTATTTTTCATTAACATAATTTCGTTTAAAAATGAAAAACATTTTTTATTAACACAATTTCATTTAAAATCAAAAATCAAAAATCAAAACCCTGTTCTAGTAAAACCCAGAACGAATCTCACACAACAATCTTTTCTTTTAAAACAAATCTTTTAAAAAAGGTTTCCAGACTACATAGATTTTATATGCAAAGTATAACTAGTTATTTATATGAATATATCATTCCACAACCCAAATTGAGCAAATTTTCTTAAGGAAAAGGTTGACAGGAAAAAATTTAAAACACAATAACATTGATAAGTAGGATGTATTTTTCCACAGCGTGTCAAATTATGATATTGCTATCAGGATTCAATTGTGTAGTTTCAAGTCAAACCCATTGACCCATGTTTCATGAGTAGTGGTTCAACAAGAACCCATCTCTCATGATATAAAATGGTCCACTTAGCACTCATTGCATCTAGGTGATGCTCACAGAGGTGAAGCACTGGTCCGTCCCGGGAGGTCACCCATCCAAGTACTGCTCCAGCTCAAGCGCACTTAACCAGGGAGTTTTCTCCAAGGTTAAGCCCGCTTGAGTTGTTACCCCATTTTCAAAACCCTCAGCAAGTGTTGTGCCTTATGAACCATTCATAATAGAGCCCCTTTAGCTCACCAAATGATAAGTAGGAGGTACTTTTCCACAACGTGTCAAATTATGATATTGCTATCAGGATTCAACCATGTAGTTTCGAGTCAAACCCATTGACCCATGTTTCATGAGTAGTGGTTCAACAAGAACCCATCTCTCATGATATCGAATGGTCTACTTAGCACTCATTGCATCTAGGTGATGCTCACAGAGGTGAAGCATTGGTCCGTCCTGGGAGGTCACCCATCCCAGTACTGCTCCAGCTCAAGCGTGCTTAACTAGGGAGTTTTCTCCAAGGTTAAGCTCGCTTGAGTTGTTACCCCATTT
>VDFB02102549.1:0-20941 GCA_007258455.2 Sequoia sempervirens | reverse complement strand
GCTGTGGAAAAAATACTTCCTACTTATCAATTGATGAGCTAAAGGGGCTCTATTATGAATGGTTCATAAGGCACAACACTTGCTGAAGGTTTTGCAAATGGGGTAACAACTCAAACGGGCTTAACCTTGGAGAAAACTCCCTAGTTAAGCAGTACTGGGATGGGTGACCTCCCGGGACGGACCAGTGGTTCACCTCTATGAGCATCACCTAGATGCAATGAGTGCTAAGTGGACCATTCAATATCGTGAGAGATGGGTTCTTGTTGAACCACTACTCATGAAACATGGGTCAATGGGTTTGACTTGAAACTACACGGTTGAATCCTAATAGCAATATCATAATTTGACAAGCTGTGGAAAAATGCCTCCTACTTATCAATTGATGAGCTAAAGGGGCTCTATTATGA
Organism: Sequoia sempervirens; assembly: GCA_007258455.2. NCBI lineage: Eukaryota > Viridiplantae > Streptophyta > Pinopsida > Cupressales > Cupressaceae > Sequoia > Sequoia sempervirens. The sequence continues at coordinate 20,534 of VDFB02102549.1, read as the reverse complement.
ATGGTTCATAAGGCACAACACTTGCTGAAGGTTTTGCAAATGGGGTAACAACTCAAGCGGGCTTAACCTTGGAGAAAACTCCTGGTTAAGCGCGCTTGAGCTGGAGCAGTACTGGGATGGGTGACCTCCCGGGACGGACCAGTGCTTCACCTTTGTGAGCATCACCTAGATGCAATGAGTGCTAAGTGGACCATTCGATATCATGAGAGATTGGTTCTTGTTGAACCACTACTCATGAAACATGGGTCAATGGGTTTGACTCGAAACTACACGGTTGAATCCTGATAGCAATATCATAATTTGACACGTTGTGGAAAAATACCTCCTACTTATCAATTGATGAGCTAAAGGGGCTCTATTATGAATGGTTCATAAGGCACAACACTTGCTGAAGGTTTTACAAATGGGGTAACAACTCAAGCGGGCTTAACCTTGGAGAAAACTCCTTGGTTAAGCGCACTTGAGCTGGAGCAGTACTGCGATGGGTGACTGCTTAGGACGGACCAGTGTTTCACCTCTGTGAGCATCACCTAGATGCAATGAGTGCTAAGTGGACCATTCGATATCATGAGAGATGGGTTTTTGTTGAACCACTACTCATGAAACATGGGTCAATGGGTTTGACTCGAAACTACATGGTTGAATCTTGATAGCAATATCATAATTTGACACGCTATAGAAAAATACCTCCTACTTATCAATTGATGAGCTAAAGGGGCTCTATTATGAATGGTTCATAAGGCACAACACTTGCTGAAGGTTTTGGAAATGGGGTAACAACTCAAGCGGGCTTAACCTTTGAGAAAACTCCCTGGTTAAGCGCGCTTGACCTGGAGCAGTACTAGGATGGGTGACCTCCCAGAACGGACTAGTGCTTCACCTCTGTGAGCATCATCTAGATGCGATGAGTGCTAAGTTGACCATTCGATATCATGAGAGATGGGTTCTTGTTGAACCACTATTCATGAAACATGGGTCAATGGGTTTGACTCGAAACTACACGGTTGAATCCTGATAGCAATATCATAACACAATAACATGATAAAAATTCTAGGTTTTCTCCAAATTGACAGACAAGTTAAATCTTTGTATTTAAATCCTTCCAAGTTTCCTATTGCTAGTTTTTAAAACAAATCTCATGGGTTTTAATTGAATCCAGTCAATATTTCAAGGATTTTCACATAGCCAAACAAATATTTTTGAACAATCATCACAAGGATTTAAACTATTTTCAAAATGAACAAAGTAAGAACAAGAGGAACCTGATTTTTTTCTCCAAAGCTTCAAGATTCCAATGGAGCTTTCAAATCCTCTTCCAATCCAGCTCAAGCAAACCTTCAATCTCCTTCACAAATCCAAATCAAGCCACCACCAAGAAGATTTCCTAAATTGAAAGATTGAAAATTAATGAGATTCCATTTTCTCCAATAGGTTTTTTCCCCAAATTGGTCAAAAAACCCTAAAAATCCCACTCACCAAATATATTTTAAAAACATTTGGGGAATATTTCTAATTTTTAATTCAAACCTTATGCATTTTTCAAATTTCTCATTAACATAAGCATTTCAAAATTATAAAGAATATATTTCATCTACCATTTTCAAAAGTGAAATTAAAACATATTATCGTTTATTTATTTATTTAAATTTAACTGTAACTATTCAACCAAGATTTTTTCTTTTATTTTAATTAAATCTTAAATATCCAATATAATTTCCATTTTCAATTTAAATTTGAAACTAATATATAATAATGCCAAAATAACTATTTTAATTAAAATCACCATTAATCCAATTAACCATTAAACTCAATTTAATTTTATTAATTAATCAAATCAATCAATAACCCAAAAATTATTTTATTAATTAAATCAAACAAATCAATAAAATAAATAGTATTTCAACATTACAACTAAACACATTTAATCATCAATTAAATTACACCTAACATTTAATAAACTTTATAATTTGAAATTAAATAAATATTCAAGGTGAAATTGACCAAATTAAAACAACTAGTTCCTCGACGACAACTCGACAACATGCTATGACTAGGGTGATGACTTGGCACAAAAAACCTAGCTACTATCTCCCAATCGATTTACGTTGGTAAATGGACGCGCTCAAACCTGTGAACCAGGTGGAGTCGATGTCATGTACCTGTCAACCTACAACAAAGATTACATCGAACATGCATATATATATATAATATGATCAACACACCATGAAGAGGAAATCTCTGAATCGTAGGGCACTCACAAATGAGTGATACAATCCCGTCCCCTTCACTAATACAATATCACTAACTGAGGCATCTAACATCAATGACATGATCAACAACATAAATCATCATTAAATCAAATATTTGCTAAGCTATTCTGAAGCATGCCATAAAGATAACATCAGAGTAAAATAACATCACATCAAAATATAATATAACATATATGCCTCGTTAATTAGTTCACGATCAAATGATCACCAAGTTCCAAAGTCAAAGCATATTCAGAGACAAAGCATTACAAAGAAGACATTGCCAATCCAAATATCCAAAATGGAAGGGTGTTATAGTCTCAATACCTTGTGTCATCCCCAAAAAGAAAACAAAAGAAAAATAAAAAGGTAGAGAAAAAGAAAAGTCTTTTGGGTCAACATGAAAGATACTTGGATGTCTCAATGCCTTGCCTCATCCCCAAAAAGTAAACACAAGACAAATGAAAAAATAAGAAGGCGAAAGTGATGCACGACATAGAGAGGAATGGAGATACAAATAGAGGAATATCACAAAGAGAGAGATCATCAAATAGAACATCATGGGGGATCACATTATGCACATGAAATTACACATAAGAAAATGAAAAAGGAAAATAAAATGCAAAATACTAGTAAGGAAAATGTGAGTCAACCATCCAAAAATTCATCTGCCTCCCAATTATGTGCATTGTATATTGAAGGTGGACAGCTAGCCAAAGGGACAAGGGCAAGTGTCAAATTAGGAGTACCAAGTTCAGTACTTTGTATAGGATATTTCTTTTTTAAGCTCATGGAAGAGGAAAACAATATGTTCAAGTCATTATGCACCTCTTCATCGATTTTAGTGATCTCATCATCGTCATCCAAATTAATGACAATAGGAGGGCCAATGATAATAGCTAATGAAGAGCGTAACTCTTGTTGTGATTGTTGTATTAGATAATTTTGGGGATGAGGGTCATTATGTATTACTTCAGTCAAGTTTGGATTTTGATTTTTTGTACTTAATTGATCATGTAATCTATGAGCAAAGGCACAAAATCTATGCCATGCTCTCTAGTACCTCTATTCCTTTTGGTTTTTTTGTCGAGTTGTGTTTGTGAAGGAGTGGTTTGATCATCCATAGGTTTCTTTTCTTCCCTAAGGGGAGGAATGGACAAAACCTTAGGAGGTTGGTCATCCACTTTATCATTTTCTTTGTAAAAAAAATTTATTCAAGGAGGCATGACAGAGTTGCTTTCATTGTCTCTTGGTCTTTTTGACAATGTTGGGGAATTTTCTAGTGTTGGTTGATCTTGATTGTTTGGTTCTTGTTTGGGTTCAAGCATGGTTTCATCAATGATGGGAGTGTCGAGGAGACAATTATACTATTTATTTTCTTTAAATTTTTGGTAAGCTATGAAAAAGAAGTCTTGTCGTGGCATTATAGGTTCCATGGGCTCGGGCCAAAAGGATTCTAAGGAAAGGTTTCCTTTCAAAGACAAGGGGTTAAATCTGCTATGCTGGGTAGTGAATATTTCATTGTCAAATGGAAAATTTAAGAATTTGTGTATAACCAAAGGGACGAATTTCATTGAGTGAAGCCACGGATAGCCTATCCATAAACAAAATTGATCTAATTGCAAGATGATGGAGAATGTGACATCTAATATTTGTAATGGTAGGGTGATCGATCCTATCATAAGGCAAGTGAAACCATTTTTCATCTTGATCCATGCTTTTGGTTTATCATAGTCATCTTGATAAAGTTGATGAAATACTAAGAATTCTTTGATGATCACATTCTCTCCATAGGCGAGATTTATTAGTATCCCATTAGTGGGCTTGTCATAGATATGATTGACTATGTAGAGAGGACCATCAGGTAGATGTTTAATTATATCCTTAGAGGAGAAAGAAATATCAAGAGATCTCATAGGCCAACCCTTATGAGGGATAATGTCTATTGCACCTACCATTTCATCCAGAGGATTAGCTTTGATATTATGCGAGATAGGATCATGATGTTCATCATTTGTATCAAAATTCATCACATCATTCTTTGTAGTGTCACTAGCTTTGACAAATGAAACATTATTTTTGGGCATTGGATTAGTGAAAATTCATAAGTTTTGATTTAGATAAATGGCCGAAAACAATGAGGTCTTGCACAAGATGTTTAAAACGCTTACAATTTTTTGTGTCATGTCCATTTTGTCAATAATAGTTGCAATAAGCATTTTATTTCAAGCTCAACGGTAAAGGCTTTGTAGGGTCAGGTGTTTTGATGGTGGGAAAGGTAATCATCTGTTGTAAAATTTGGGACATTGTGTTATAAAAGGTGTCGGGTAAGGGTGGAAATTATCTTTTTGAATCTCCATAACTAAAGGGCATCGAGGTTTTAACAACTGCTATTTGGTTATTTTCATTTTTAGGTGTAGGTTGAGGAGGATTAAATTGAAGGAACCTTTTGTTTTTCTTTCTAAATGGTTGGGAATTATTTTGGTTAGCAGGCTCAAATTTCTTAGTTCGGCTAGAAGTGGACCTTGTATCTCAACTAGTAATCAAATCTTGATAATCACATAGGTCAGTACACAAGTGCATGAAGGATGGGAATTTCATCATAGTGAGCTTGTCTTGAATCTTACTTTGTAGGTTTTCTATGAACATCTTTTGATGGTGTGGGTCAAGGACCTTGACATCAATTTGGGAATAAAGCAATTAATAGTGTGAGATAAAATCAATTATCGTTTCATCCTTATATTCCTTGCATCTCATCAAATCAACCAAGGTTTTCTTAGGAGCCATGTGCACTTGGAAATGGTTTGCAAATGCATCAACAAGTTCATTAAAGGAAAACATTGAATTGTTTGATAAAGATGAGAACCATTCCTAGGTTGTGTCTTTTAAAGACCTAGGAAAGATTTTTTCCAACAATTTATCATCAATGACAAAGTCACTACATAAAGTGGTATAGGAATTAACATGGTTAGAAGGATCTCCCTTCCCTCCATATTTCTCAAATCTAGGAACCTCTATTCCTTGTGGCATTGGTGTTCACAATATCTTCAAGGACAATGGGTTTCTTTTAACATAGTATGTGGTCAAGCCATATTATTTTGGTTTATGGTGGAGATTTTTTTTGCATGGATGAAACAAATTGGAAAAGTTGTGTTATGAAAGGATCAGTACAAGTGGTACGAGGTGGATGTGAAAGTGGTTATGGGATATTAGTACTAGGAGAGCAAGTGAATGGAATGGTTATAGGTGGTAATGTGGTAGACGATAGAACATGTGACACCACATAGGAACTAGGCATGCTAGTAGGAATACCCGTGGGAGGAATCGCATTACTAACTTGTTGCATTGTTGTTGAGATTTGAGGAGTGGTATAGGTAAGGATTGATGTTATCATTGAGGGGGGAGGAATTTGAGTTCTTTCTTGATTTGTGACAATTCTTGTTGGGATAGGAGCACTAGATGTTGATGGAAGATGTTTTCCAAAGATTTGAACTATGTTTTTCACAAGGTCAAGGCCTTCATCACTTTCAAGAATATGGTGAATGTTTTCTATGGTAGGAATTGTAGTAGCAAAAATATTTTCAAGGCTGACTTGGTGTTGTAGATGGACTAATTCCTCATGAATTTGAATATTTTCTCTTGCAAGATATCATCAGTTCTTGGTTCAACATGTATGCTACCTGAAGGCAAGGAGTTACTAAGGGTATTATCTATGCCTAGTGTACTAGTGTCAATACTAGGAGTGAAAGATCTAGATAACCCAAGATCCACAACGATTGTGTTATCATGAGATGACATGAGTCTTGAACTTCTTTTCACTAAGGTATTAGCAATAGGACACCAAACAATCATCCAAAGGATTCTAAATGTAGGGAAAATGCAAGTGCAATGTAAACTAACAAGAATGAAATGCTTAAAAATGAAATTCTAGAAAGTAAAACTGAAATGCAAAATCAACAAAGAGAAAATCAGAAATTGAAGATTAGATGCTAGAAAATGTATTGAAAAATATGCAACTTGACTAATTCACCCAAGGTGGTGAATGAGTCCAAGTAATGATTTTTTAAAAAAAAATTCTTAATTTTGAAAATGAATTTTATGCCTTTTATAATTTTTTATGGAAATATGATATGGAAATGCAAAATTTACTAAAATTTTAATGAGATGAAGTGAAAAAATGCAAGCTATATGAGCTTTTCACTAATGCAAATTTTGAAACCCTAGAATGCAAATTAAACAATGCAAAATGCAATGCAATGCTAATGCAAACTATTCCTAGGATGCAAATGCACTTTAAATCAAAAATATGATGCTCTAAATATAGGTTCACCAAAATGAACTAAGGATTTTTTGGATGTGGATCTCTCTTACATGTCTAGGGTTTTGCACCTAAAAGGAGAGAGATACCAAAACATTAATGGCTCACTCAATAACAAGCCCTTGAGATTCCAATGCAAATGAGATTGAAATATGTCAAATGGGAATGTCATAGATGTTGAAAACTTATAAAAGAGAGTAGCTACTAATGGAAAACTTAGAAAATGCTAGATGTTTGAAAACACACTATGATATGCAAAAAGACCTAGAAATGCAAGTAAACCGTAACAAGAACTTATTAGATTTAAAGTGTGCACTTGGAAATAGGAGAAGGATAGAATGAAGCTTTGGAATCCTAAAAAATATTACTTTTGAGGCCAAGTGGGACTCATACACCAAGTTGGGTGACTTAGTCTTATTTCAGGAAGATTCTAGCAGAATAGGTTTTAGACAACTGGGTACTCAGAAATGCAAAAATCTTTGTTTGAGTATAGGTAGTGGGACTCTTTAACCACTCATGGCGAATTAGTCTACTTCAAGATTTCTAGAAATTCAAAAGTGGAATTTGTAGCTCTCAATCTATACTTTTGCTCTTGATTTAGATCCTGGTCCGAAATTGTCAAATTCAACTTTTAAGTGTTCTCCAAGCTTCTTTTAGGACTTTGACAACTTTGAATGACTTTGAAAATTTGATGAAAACTTTTCCAATCTTTCTCTTTGAAAAATTTGTAACTTAGACCTACAAATCACATGCAAAGAGAGGGAAAAAATTGTTGAGGGTTAGTGAGTAGAGGTTTACTTTGGTCAAACCCCAAGTTGGTAATTAAACCCTTAAAAATGAAATGAAATGAAATATGAAAAGAAAATGATGAATGACCAAAGGCAATGCTACAACTCACCAAACCTTTGAAGTAGAATTTTGCAAACTTGCAAGTAATAGCTCCAGTAGATGTAGACTTGAAGATGCTTGAAATGCTTAGAATGGTTAAGTGATTGATTGATTAATTGATTGAATGATTGGGGGTAAAATGAGTGGAAAAATCCTATATTTATACACAATTATGCAATAATTCCCCAAAATACCACATCAGAGGCCGATCTTAGATCTTACAAAATAAAAACCCACCAAAAATTTGAAATAATTTGGATTTTTGTGTCAAAAGGGGCTCATTCTCCCTTAATGGTGAATGGGTCCCACTTAAGGCATTTTAAGTGGGTTATAGAATTTAGATATTTTAAATGATGTTTATCAGGATTATTTTCAAAAAAATTAACAAGTGAGTTTAGATTTAAAAATTATGAATAAGTCCTTTTAAAAAGTAGTTGGAATATAACTAAACTAGAATATTTAACATTGCATAAATAAGCATTAAAAAATAATAGATTTCTATAATTATAAAACTCATATAAAAACAACAAATAAATGTTTATTCAAATTTATCATGAATAATTTTCTTCAATCTTTATTTTAATGTGCTTATTTTTTAATAATAATATTATTTGTATATAAAATCATTACACAACACTTGTTAAGTAATAAGATTTGCACTTTTTTATTCATTAATCTTGAAATTTAATTAAACAAAAAAATCATTAATTTCAATAAGTGTAAATCAAATGACAAATCCTTTGAACTTTGTAAAAAATACCAATATAAAATTATTTAAAATATATTTCTCTTAAAATCTATAACGATTGTTTATCTTTTTAATGTTGAAAATTAATATATAACTCCTAAAACTTAAAAACACTTTAAAAATAAATAAAATAAAATCGTCATGAACATAATAATAATGTATATATTCATTTAAATATTGTAAAACGTCCACTCTAGTACGTTTCAACCATTGTGAGTTTGTACTCTCTCGAAGGGAAAATAAAATCTTACGATGAAACTAGCAAAGCGCATGACATATTATATAGCCATATATAGATAAATACAACGTCGCTTTAAGAAAGCTTTCGTTTATTCTGTCAATGATGATACAATGCCCATTTATGGAGGGACATCATCTCCGTCTTACCCGACACCCTTACTATGTGAGATTGTCATACAACCTGGCGAATACCATCCCTGCTCTTCCCTTGGGTGTTGTAAGGACAGGCCGGCAGGTTACAGTCGTAGCCGATCAGTATTTCCGGATAGATTGGCAGCGGATAATCTCCAGGCACGGTCAACGCAGTGTTGTTACCGAATGAGCAGATGCATTCATAGAGGGACCCTTGAGGCAACGATTTCAAATAGTACTCGCATGGTTCTCCTTTGGTCAGTGTCTAAAATATAACACACAAAATGCCCGAGGAAGAAGCATTAATAATAAGCTCATATAGGTTGAAACAGACTAAAGTATCTTACAGAAAAGAAAATATGATACCACGGTGAGAACCCAAACGTCATTAGGCGTGAGTGTCATGGCCTGAGAAGGTGTCAGCGCGGAACAGTTTCCACTAATCAGCAACACTCCGTTATATTCCAGACGCTGCTCGACAAGAAATGTTACCTTCACATCTTCAGCCTGCAGACACAACCAGTTAGATATCTCGTTTGTTTCTTATTGAAGAAAACTACAATTATAGACAAGGAGGACAAGTTTTTGAGATTATATACCGATGAAGAGACTGTCAGAAGGCTAAGCATAGCAACAAGTAGCAGCAGTGGGAGAAAGCATTTAACGCAAACAGCCATGGCTTTTCTCTGTATTTAGAAATCAGAGCAATCAAACAAAGTATGGTATGTATGACTGGGAAGGGAATGGGCATTATATAGATGGGTTGTGGGCAACTGTGAGGCATGCATGGTACTGAAAATGCAAGAAAGGAAAATAAAAACGTGGGATAACTATTGATTAGCTGTACGTTTCCATAGCTTTGGGTGGCCCCCCACTGCCTGCTACAGAGAATCGTGAAGTGTCTGAAATGGAATGCTGTCATTTCCTACGTTGGATGCATAATACCAAAGCACATCTTATCCTTGCGTGTAATTTCAACGTGCCTGTCATGTCAGTCGGTCCCTCCAACAGTCACATGGAAAATTCTAAACACAATTAATTGAATTTTTCCTTCATATTTCACTGTCAACAGTTGAGTGGAGTGTTTATGTGTGTAGAAGTCCATGTTCGATGCTATTTTGAGAAAACAGCAAGAGCATAGTCCCACTGACCTTCGCGAAAAAGTTGGCAGTGGTCCCTCTAACCCCAATGTTCTCCCAAATAATAGCTAACTCTATGAAATTCCGTGAATGCGACGCCTAATTCATTAGGCGGAAAGGAGACAAAACGAGACAAACTAGTTCTCAGAACATGTACACGAGTTAAGAAAAACTCTCTTCAATGAAGCAGTGCCGTCAGACAACGAACAAAAACCTTAGAAGCGGGACCATCTAAGTGCGGTACTTTGTTTTATTTCATTTGCACATTTGCACATTTCGTTTTTCGTCCTCCTTTCGAAACCCCAAAGGACAAATATTTTCAACCACGCGCGTCTCCTGTGGTGGCGGGCTTTATCCTGTTTGTATGCCAACATCCCTTCTGTATAAAGATATTGACGCAAGGGGTAACATACAATCTGATATGTTATATGCTGGGTAAAAGCCGCGCGCTAATTGTGCCAGAAAATTATGCTGACATGGAAGAAAACAATTGGTGCGAGATTCTCCAGTCACCGCCCATGTCTTCAATGTGCCGCTAAGGACACTTGAACCGGATACAATAGTGGACATATTAGAGGAAGTTGGAACAATATCTACATTTAAAGTAGAATTAATATTAAAGCTATAGCTGATTAAGAATATTTATTGACTAGACCTGTGGACACAAAAATAACAGGGACTGACACCGAATAGTTTATATGGTTCTCATCATTGTACAACAAATTTGTCTGTGTATACATTATGATATTGAGGCTACATATCTGGAAGAGTTTCAAGCTTTAACATAACAGTTGAATAGGGTAAATATTGGGTACGGTTACATGGTATTCATTAACTTTCTTCTCAGGAGAAGTGAAGTGGTTTGTCTGGGGAAATGATGTCATTAGTAGCAATAACCTATCTTTTAGTTAAGAGTCCGTATCTTCTATCTTATGATACATGAGATTTGCATTTTCTTAATTTATTGAAAGATATTATAGTATTCATTAATTATTTATTTGGTAATGTATATTTTCGTTTAAGTAATTTTTTATTCTTTATTTATGATCTATATGTGTATGTGCACACAATTTTAATTCAATGGACTTATTTATCTAAATGTTATCATTTATCCAATTCATATTTATAATCCAATTTTACTAAGTCCTCAACCAAAATTTCCTTCCAACGTAAGGTGTTTCTATATATGCAAATTCATCCTTGTGATTTCAATCTCAATCCTCTTATTTAAAAAATGAAAACTAAATATTTAACTAAATGACCCCATCTTAAAATTTAGTCCTAAGGATGAGTTTAGAACAAATATTACTAGAATAAATATTGAAATTACTTATCACATTATTTGTTCCCTCTTGTGAAGACCTCGATAAATAATCATGTTTTTATACCATGAATAACTTATAGACTAAGAAACCATTACACCTAACATGTAACAATCTAAGTAGATTTTTGAATGCAATAGTGAATAGCTTAATATGCTTGATTATCTCAGGGTATGGTATATGTAGTGTAGAAAAATGCATCCCTTTATATTTTCATAGTTTTTTGGGTCCTCCCTACTAAAATTGAGCTTCTTTATGCCTTCTTTGGTCGTATTTTGCATCCAAAAGCCTTATTTAATGCATCTTTCCGAGGATAATCCCTACACATATCTAATAACCAATCATAATTCATGTGATTTTGGATTGTATGGCCTAGATTTAGTAATCTGAGACTCATACGCCACCTTGGGAATATGGGTCCCACCTAAGTTTCAGGGTTGGTCCTGAATTTGGCATAGAACTAAAAATTCCTTGAAATTTTTCTCCCAAACCTAGGCTACTGGGACTCATATCCCCCAACTGGTGTATGAGTCTCGCTTAGTGTGGACCTATTTTAAATTTAAACTCTTGGTAGGATTTTATCTCCTAGATCTGATGTCAGCTTGTAGTGTTGTAATTTCAAGAAATTTGGCATAAACAAGTATAAATACAGGGTTATTTCACATATTTTCTCCTATCAAGCTAGCAATTCAAGTATTCAAGAATTATAGTAAATTGGCGATAAAGAGAGTTTACAAGAACATTCAAGAGTTGATTATCAAGTATTTTGGAGCATCATTCAAGAATTAAGCATCATATCAAAATCATCATGCATCATGTTTATTTTTGAGCTAACATTTGTGATGTAGGTTCTTATGATTCAAGCAAGTATTCAAGCCAAGATCTAGATTGATGCTAGCCATTGCATACATTATTGAAACCTTTATTCCAACAGTTTGGTGAGTTGCAACATTGCATATTTGTTCATTCATCACTCTTTCATTCTATTTCTATTCATTTTATGGTTTGATTACCAAAACGAGGTTTGACTAAGGAAAACCCTCATCCACTAGCAAAACAACATGTTTCCCTCTATTTGATGTGTGATTTATAGATTTAGGTTGAAGATCCATTGAACTGAAAGATTGGAGAAGTGTTACAAAGTTGTCAAAGTTGTCATCTTTCTTGCAAGATCATAGAAATTCACCTATAGGTTGGAATTTAGTTGTTCAGACTCAAAGATCAGAAAGGAGAGAAGCTACAAGTGATCACTAGAGTATATCAAAATTTTAGATCAACACTAATATTGGAACTAAATCACTACTTTTGGTGTATGAGTCCCAATATACCAAATTTCAAGCATTTTCTATAGATGCTAGTTTAGCAGCTATAGATTTTAGTTTCTACCTGAAACCCTAAACTAAGACTAAATCATCGCTACTAGCATACGAGGCCCAGTGTGCATTGAAAATCATAATTTCAAGAGTGCAGAACTTTTTTTTAGCATCTTCAGTTTTCTAGGTGGCCCTCTATCCTTTCTCAATTCATTATTCTAATTTTTTAGTTTCATATCTTAGGTTGCATAGTTAGGTTTTCATATCATTTGCATCTTCTTCTTTCCAATTCTTTTCTTGGTGGTGAACCCACTTTTCTCCTTAATCACACCCAAGCAAACCAACCTAACCATCTAACACATTCCTTAATCAAGCCAATTGGTTGAGGGATCTTGGTTTCAATGAATAAAACATAAGTGAAATAGGTGGAGGACTCTTAATCCCCCTTTAGTTCCATCTCCCAAAAGGTGGAACCCTATTTTTGTGGTTTTGTTTTGGTGAATCTAGCCTTTGGGCACTTTATTTTTTTATTTAGAGTGCATCGTAGTCCTAGATTTAGCTTACATTAACTTTGCATTAGGTCTTGCATTAGTTAATTTGCATTTAGGGCTTCTAAATCTTGCATTAGTGAAAGCGCATATAGGTTGCATCTTGCATCATTGAATTTCATCTGAATTTTGTAATTGCACATAGTCTAGATTGCATACAAACTAGAAAACTAACATTCACTAAGAATTTGTTGACCTTAGTATTAAAGCCCTAATCTGGGACTCATACGCCGCTCTCAATGATTTAGTTCTGGTGTAAGTTGCTTTACCTGATTTTTGGGAGTTGTGTTGACTACTTTTTAGTATTTGAACCCTTGAAAAATCCTAACAAGGAATAATACACCCCTCTAGGTGATTTAGTCCCGTGTTAGATCATAATCTACATTTTATAGTATTAAAAACCTTTTTATTTGCTTCTTTTTTATGTTTTTAGATTTATGTATTAGTTTAGAGAGTTTCTATTTCTTTCATTTCATGCATCTAGCTTAATTCAACTCAGTTTGTGCACTGATTAATTTGAAGATTGCATTTACACCTTTCATTGTAGGTTATTATATTGCATTGTATCATGGATATGTACTTTGGTAAGCTTTAGATGTTCTTGAATTCATTAATGGATGTGTCAAGTTGTGCTTTAGGAATCGTAATGAAATTGAACTCACTCATGCTCAATCAACTCCTAATCCATGTCCTCCTTGTGATGTTGACAACATTGGAGATGATGATGACAAAATGAACAACTTCATAAATGACTTCCTTAACAACCTTGAGACTAATGCATCCTTTAATCCTTCTATGAAACAACCAACACAACTTGAGATGTTTGGTATTTTGCAGCGTGAAATTGAGACACAAGATGAACCTAAGGTCCCTACAATAGGTGATCCTAGCACCTCTAACCAAACAAACATTCAACAATATTATTTTAACAAAGTGAACAACACTCCCATCAACCTAGAAGAGATAGATGGAAAAGGATTCACAATTTTAAGAAAACAAGGATCTGATACAAGTGAGCATGAAACTCATAGAAAAAATACCAAGTGAAGATACCAATGGGTTAGGATATCAATATTCTCCTCTTGACATAAGTATCCTAATTCCTAAAGAGAAACCAATTCCTCGTAATTATGATAACAATAATAGGATCCTCTTAGGTCCTTCTCAACATCTAACTCAAGAAATTGGTTAATCTAGCAAGCAACGAAGGCCTTACAAACTAAAGAAACTAAAATTACCTTGTTTGGTGTCTACAACTAAAATAATTTTACACATACTTCTAAGTCAAGGATTTATTATATTACCACCCATGAAAGAAGATCAATTTCGAAATACTAAGAATACAAACACATCACATTGGCAATATCATAGAATTTTTGGACATAGTAGTGATGGGTGTCATGCTTTAAAATAAATATTTAAAAATTTTGAGGGTATGTGCAGGATCATGATGAGTCAAAAAGTGTCAATATGATGGGTGTTTGTAGGGTATGTGGCTGAGGAACTTTTTTTAACCCAAAATTGATGAAAGGAAAAGGGTTTTAAAAGAGATTCTCAACTTTCCACCAATATAAATTATGCTTTACTGAATTTAATAAATTATTATTATTCATTTTCTATTTGAATTATGACTAAAGTCCCATTGATGTCATTGAAAAACATCTATAGCTTTCAATGGTATCACATTTTGAATCCAAAACATGTGTCACATTTTATGCTTCACATACTATAAGATTAAAAAGAAAATTCAATTTCATGAATTTTGACCAAGAAGGTGGTCGACATGAGTTTTATATTTTTAAAAGTTACAATAAAAATTCATAATTAATTATTTACTTGAAAATATTACAAAAAAATATGCATCACATCAAGACATGAGTCCTCTTATATATAAAATATTATAAAAAAATGTTATCATTTTATTGTGGTTAGGGCACAGAAAAACACCTACTTCTTTATTTTTTCCTAAAATGTAAGCACTATTACATTGAAATTCAAATTTTCACCAAATAGATTTAGAAAAAAAAAACCTAGTAGTTTAGAAACTACATTCAATTTTCTATAGATTCTATTCTTACATATGTTTGAAATAATATAGATAACTTATTCAAATTTTTACGTCAAGTTTCCTAACTCTTATTTTTCTAAATTTTTTGCCACTTAAGGGCCTGTTTTTTCCATGATGATCTTGCACATACCCTTGATATCATAGAAATAATCCCTCAGAGGATTTCATTCTGCTACTTGTCATGTAATAGTTGTAGGATGATCATCACATTCTCACTATTACATGCTTTACATTCATTGCAAATCATTTAAAAATGCAAGATCTTTCCCATCACATACCTTGGCTCATTCTTATCTTGGACTTAGTGGGGGAAAGAATTAGATATCCTTGTCCTAGTACTACACTCACTGTTGTCCCTTTGGCCAGTTGTTCACCTTCTGTATATGATGAACAAGATTGGGATGTGGAAAACCTGCTAATAGGTTGACTCGCATGTATCTTACTATTATTTTCTTTATTTTCTTTTCCATGTTTCTTTTATGTGATTACATGTGCATAATGTGATCCCCCATACTATTTTGTTTTATGTATCTATCTCTTTGTGATATTCATCTATTTGTACCTACATTCTTCTCTATGTCTTAAATTTTTTATATTTTTTCATTTATCTTGTGTTTTCCTTTTGGGGATGATGCAAGGCGTTAATACATCTAGGTATCTTCCATGTTGACCCAAAAGATTTTCCATTATCTTTTTTCATTTATCTTATGTTTTCCTCTTGGAGATGATGCAAGGTGTTAAGACATTTAGGTCTCTTTCATGTTTACCTAAAATATTTTTTGTTATCTTTTCTTTATCTTGTGCTTTCCTTTTGGGAATTATGCAAGGAGTCGAGATATTTAGGTCTCTTCCATGTTGAACTGAAAGAAACTTTTTTTTTTCTCTGTTTGTGTCATTCTTCCTATTATATGAGTATTTTGGGAATGATGATAGTTCTTATCTCTCTAAAAATATTGTAGCAAAGACATACTAACACTGAACCCATGGATCACTTATGTGATTTTTGGGATTTCATTTTGGGGGAAACCCCTTTTACATGATGTAGCTTCATTTGGAATCATATGAATTGGCATAGGGCTTTCCAAATAATCTTTCATGTCCTCTTTATTGTTATAATTTATCATTTCCTACATTAAATTAATTTCTCACAGCATGGTGTTTAGCAATTTCTTTTAGCAATTTCTTTAAAGTGGTGGTATACATTGGCCTTATTCCTTTGCATTTCAATTATAAATTATGTTTCATTATGTAGTATTCTTACTTCATGCGATGCACATTTTTCTTTGTGGTTACCTTGGGTTTTATTTCCACTAAGAGCATGATCTCTCTTAGATATTATATTCCTCTTAGTGGCTTGATGTGACACACTACATCCCCTAAGATGTGAATCTTCTATTCTTAAATTGATCCTCTCTTAGAGACATTAGGCATGATGTTCCCTAAGTTAATACCTTGCATGAAATAAGTTAATACCTTGCATGGAATAAGTGAAACTCCTTTAAATGTTCCTTACAATATATTTTATACAGCCACCTTTCATAACACACTTTGCTTTCCTGTTGAGCTACCCTATTATTTCATGAGTGTTAGCATACAAAGTTTTTCTTGCCTCATGGAATCTTTTATTCATGTTGTGTGGTGCCTTATAAAATTTATCAGGAGGTATAGCTATGGTATGGTTGTGCATATGGGATCCAAACATAGGTGTCATTTTCCCATAGCCACTTGCTCATCTATGTGAGTGCATACCAACTGTGTGCATAAGTTTCTCACCACGGGCTCACCTAGTGGATGGCTTGAGTTTCCACTAGCCCTTGTGAGCATGCGTTGCTTTGCACAGTGGAAATCCTATTCCACTTGTAAAAATATTTGGACAAACAACTTAGGTAAGATCCACAATGTGTGGCACAAACAGTTGAAGCTTGATCCACCCCTTTTGTTAATGTTTTTCTTTCTTATTGTCTCTGGCAGTGTATGCTTGTGCCTTTTTGTTTCTTAATAAATCATTTTCATGTGTGTTCTTCTATGCCTATGTTTTTTTTCTATGGGATCTTGATCCTTGGGGGCTTGCACAACCCTCTTGGTCATTGTCATCCTATCTCACTAGCATTGGTACATTTGGACCCCTCTTGATGCATATTCATCTACTTTAGTGTGAGTTTCAAGCACGCTCATCCTCTCACTAAAGTGGGGGCTAAATGTAGTGTAGAAAATGTATCCCATTTGTGGCAATAGAAAAAGTATCCCTTTACTTTTCCTTTCTTGTTTGGGCCCTCCTTGTTAAACTGAGCTTAATGTTGTCTTTATCTAGTGTTGTAATGTGTTTGACACATTCACATTAGGTCTTGGGCCCTTGTAAACTAAATGGACTTAATTAAACCTTATTTAAGGTGTTGTAAAGTGTGGTAACACAATTTCACACTTTTTTAGGGTTTTCATAAATAATTGGGCTTCTTTATGCTTTAATTAGCCTTATTTTGCATCCACAAGCCTTAATTAATGCATCTTTTTGAGGATAATCCTAACATAGATAAACATCCAATAATAATTTAGGTGTTTTTAGGTTGTGTGGCCCAAATTTTGTGATTTGGGACTCGTATGACACCTTGGGCATATGAGTCCCACCTAGGTTTTTGGGTCCCAATCTAGGTTTTTCACCTTTCTAAGAATTTTTGAAAATTGCCCCATAATTAATGCCTAATGGGACTCATACGCTACTTCTGGTGTATGAGTCATGTGTGGCCCAAAATAAAATTTAATTCAAATACTTGGTAGGATTTTATTCTCCTACATCTGATGTTGACTTGTAGTGTTGTAATTTAAGGAAATTAGGCATAAACAAGTATAAATACAATGTTCTTTCACCCATTTTCACCTAAGAATTCAAGAGATCATCCTAGCAAGTTGAATGGGCATCCTTATAGAAAATAGGAGTTCACAAGAGCATTCAAGAGTCTTCATGGGTTGATTATCAAGTGTTTTAGAGAATTTCTCAAGCATCAAGCATCATGTCAAAGTCATCATGCATCATGTTTGTTTTTGAGCTAACAATTGTGATGTAGGGTTTCATGATTGAAGCTAGCATTCAACTAAATATTTATCACATTCAAGTAAGAGTAAAGATCTACATCCATTGGAGCCACCTCATACATGATTACAACACTTTATTGCTATGGTTTGGTGAGTTGCAACATTACATTTTTTTATTCATCATTCTCTTTTCCTATTTCATTTCATTTAAAGGTTTGATTACCAAACAAGGTTTTTCCAAGGAAAACCCCTTTCCACTAATAAAACAATAATTTTCCCTCTCTTTAGTGTGTGATTTGCAAGTATAGGTTGAAGAAACCTTGAAGAGAAAGTTTGGATAAATTTTCAAAGTGTTCAAAGTTGTTAAAGTTGTCACCTTACATTAAAGATAATTGGTAAACTTCTACAGGTTGCAAATTAGGGTTTCAAATCCAAAAATCAATTGAAAAGGATAGAGTAAACATTGAGGAGTAGATTTAGAATTTGATTTTTTTGAAAACCCTAAATTGAATTATATGCTAGTTCTAGAGTATGAGTACCAATATAGGTCATTTTCTAGATTTTTAGAGATTCAAGATCAATAGTGCCAAAAACTAGTTCCTGTTGAGAAACCTTGATATGGGAATAAATCACCCAGTTTGGCATATGAGTCCTAGTTAGCTTTAAATTCAATGTTTTTATCATTTCAGAGTATCATTCAGTCCTCTTTAGGTTTCTAGGTGCACACCTTTTATCTCTCAGCTTTTTGTTTTGATTTACATACAGTTTTAGGTGACCATTTAATGAAATATTGCATTACATTAGATTTAAGTATTTGTAAATTTATCTCATTTATTTTTCCAAGCCCTAGCTTTGTGTTCAACCCCTCATTAGTTTAAACTAATACCCTAGGATATCCCTATTGCAAGATCTCTTTCTCCTTTGCGTACCTTAGATTCATATCTCTAGGGTTTTCATTCGATGAAATAATTGGGAGATGTGTTTGCTCTGTGTCCTAGAATGTAAGAAAGAAAATCCACATTATTTCCTTTGTTTTATTTTGGTCAACCTACATTTATAACATCTTAATTCATATTTGGAGTGCATCATCACCCTAGATCTTGCTTGCATTAACACAGCATTGCATTTTGCATTAGTTAATTGTCATTCTAGGGTTTCTAAATTTTTCATTAGTGAAAGTGCATATTGGTTGCATTTTTGCATCTCAAATCATTGAAAAGCATATAAAATATACATTTACACTTTGGTTATAGATCATACAAACTAGAAAGCATAAAGATCACTTGAATTTTTTGAAAATTTTGCAAAAACCCTTCACTAGGACTCATATGCTCCTCTGGGTGATTTAGTCCTTGTGCATATTCTACACTACATTTTCTAGAATTTAAAACTTTATTTTTTGTCTCTTGTTTTCTATTGATAACTTTCTATTTTAGTTTATAGAGTTTCTATTATTTTCATTTCATTGTACTTAGCTTAAATTGCATTTGCATTCATCTTGCATTTAGTATCCCTTGCATGAGCATTTCTACTTCATGTCCTATTACTTATACTATAGTGATACAAATTTTGAGACTAATATCACCACATGATAGTACAATTGTTGTGGATCTTGGGTTATCTAGCTCTTTCACTCCTCGTATTGACACTAGAGTTCACTAGTTATGGACCATACCCTTGACAATTCCTTACCTTCAAGTAGTTTGATGCATGTTGAAACAATGGTTGCTAGTATTCCACAAGAAAACATAATCCAAATTCATGAAGACTTACAAACCTAAAAAATAAATTGAGCAATGACAACATTTTAAACATTGCTATCCCTACTATAGATAACATTCATCACATGCTAGAAAGTGAAGATGGACTTGACAGGTTGTGTGTAACAAAGTTAAGATATTTGGAAAACACCTTACCTCAACCACTATTTTTCCTTTAATCTCGAACAATGTCATGAGCTAAGTAGGAATTCAAATTCCTAATCCCACAACAATTGCCTCTATTCCTACCTATACCAATCCTCAATTCATAACAATAATGCAACCGGTCACCTAGTAATGTGATTCCTTCCTTCAGTATTTCCACTAGCATCCCTAGTACCTTTGTGGCATCATATGTCATATCCCCTACCACCATACCACCTATAAGTATTCCATTCACTTGTCCCTCAAACACATACACCCCTTCACCTTTTTCACCTCCATATCTCATAACACAAGCAATGACCCTCTCATAAACCAATTTTTGCAAACTGTTTGATCCCATCAAAAGAAAGTTTCCACCATCAGCTAGAATCAAAATGGCCCACCTACATATTATGTCAAAAGTAGTCCCTTGTCCTTGGAGATATTGCAAACACCAATTGCACAAGGTGTAGATGTGCCTAGATTTGAGAAATATGGGGGAAAGGGAGATCCTTCAAACCATGTTTCTACTTCTACCACCTTATGTAGTGACTTTATCCTTGATGATATACTCACGTCTAAGCTTTTCCCTAGGTCCTTCAAAGATACTTCCTTACAATGGTTTTCTTCATTAC
>VDFB02102548.1:0-30555 GCA_007258455.2 Sequoia sempervirens | reverse complement strand
TGGATCAATGCACAAGGACATGTGAGGTGAAATGAATGTCTTGTTGGAAGGACAAAGTCTACTTGGATTTGAATTCAAATTTGAAGGAATATTCCTCTATTCTGCCATGTTGAGAGAAAATAGAGATTTAATAAATAAATTAAATCTATTTTCATGTGCAAGTGGCAAAAGCTAGGGGATGGGACATGAGTTTAGATTAAATTAATTAGGATTGGATTAATTTAATGAGGGATTAGATGATTTGACTTTTTGACTTAGATATATAGATCAAAATAAATCAAAAAAGAGATAAAAAGTGATTTAGACTTAGTTAAATAATTGTTTTGATTTATTTAGCTAAAGGGAATGATGTTAGTGGTTTAATAAATAAGTTTGATTTATTTAATTAAATGAAAAAATTTAGAAGTTAATTAAATAAGATTGGTTTATAAAATTAAAGAGGGATCTTAGGATTGATTTATGATTTAATTAAGTAAATTTGATTAATTTGATTAATAGAGGAATTAAGATGGATTAATTAAAGGGTGATTTAAAGAAGAATCAAAGTTAGTTGATCAAGACATTTTTCATGTCTATAGTAAATAAAGGATGGTGTTTTTTGTATTTGCAACATTTTTTCCTTTTCATTTATCATAACTGGTTTGTAACCCTCAAAATAGGGTTTTGAGAGTCTATTGAGTGATAAGATTTCTATTCCACTGATGTAGGGTTAAGTAGGTTAGTGGAATGGATTACAATTAGGTGTTTTTCAATTTGAATATGTAAGAAAGGGGTATCAACGTTCACAAAACCTCAAATGAATGAGTTTCAAACAAAGTTTCAACCAACAACTCTCCATCTCTTCAATTTTAAAGCTTCACTCTACCTTGTCTAGTAGGTCAATAGACCCTAGTTTTAGAATTTTTCTCACAAACTTCTCAAATGAATTCACAAAAATTTATGACTGATCTAGATACCTATTATTGAGTTACAACACATACTTCAAAATCAATAGTGACTGTCTTGGAACATGTGCATAAAAAATGACCTTCATTGTCCTCGTTAGGATAACTAGGCCTAATTTAAAAAGGAACATACCTTTAAAAATTCAACAACCCCCTGAACTTGTTTGGGCAGAAATTATCATGTATCCAAACCCTCAAATCCATAATTTGTCATAGGAGAAACTCACTCTGCCATGTCAAAACGCAAAACCCTTATTTTATGCTAGTATGAGGGTTTATTGAAAGGAATGGTTCCACACCTTACCAGAACATTCCACCACCTTAGAACTTCTTAAAATCACTTGCACAAACTCAAAAGACAATCACCCAGCCTCTACATGCAATATTTTCTCAAACCCTAGGGTGAAACCTCATTTTTCATGCCCTTTTCCATCAAAATCTATAGGGGAAACAACACAAACCCCATAAAACTTATTCCCTTTCACCAAATAAGCACCCTAACATCAAAATGGGTTTCTAAATATGTATAGGTTATGTGGAAACTCAAAGAGACTGAAAAAGAGAACATAATCACCCTATACAGAACTGTACAGTTCAAGGAAACATCAGATTTCTGGTAAAAATATAGAAAAATGTAAAGAAACCATGAATTATATTAATCTTCTTCTAATTACATAGTACATATACACTAGGAATGGTCCTCTTTCACACCCAAACATGTGGAATCACTCTGAGCTAAGTTCAATCGAATCGATCCCTTAAGGCTCCAAAGTGCAAAAGGGTAGCAATGTTTGATAGGGTATTACTCGGAAACCATGGCACTTAAAAAATTTATGTTTGAGCCTACAGGATCATATTGGGCCCCTCTACAATAACCTCTCTCAGTTTTTGTTATCTCAAAGTGGTTTTCCCGTGTTGTCTAGTTTTCACTAGATGGAAAAAGTCTCAAATGCAAGCAGTGCAAAGTTGCAAAGTGGTGCAACTTTCATTCTGCAACTCGTGTGACAAAATAGACTGTTCCAACACATTTGAATAGGTATTTTTATGCTAGGCATGGTCCTCTTTCATACCCAAACACACAAAATCACTCCAAGCTACGTTCAACTAGATCAATCCCTTAAGAGTCCAAACTACAAAATGGCTGCAAACTTCAACATGTTGTTACTTAGATATTGTGATGCTTAGAAACTTCTTGTTTGATCTTATATGATCATGTTGGACCCCTGTACAAAAACCTCTCTTGGTTTTCACTATCTTAGAGTGGTTTTCCCATGGTAGCAAATTTTCACTTGAGGAAAAAATTGTCAAATGCAAGTAGTTAAAAGTTGCAAAATGGTGCAACTTTCATTCTGTAACTCGTGTGACCAAACAGACTATTCCAATAGATTTGAATAGGTATGTTTATGCTAGGCATGGTATTTTTTTGCACCCAAACACGTGGAATCACTCTGATTTATGTTCAACCAGATCAATCCCTTAAGACTCCAAAGTGCAAAATGGTGCAAACTTTAGCATGTTGTTACTCGGATATCGTGATGCTTAGAAATTTCTCATCTAATCCTATGGAATCGTGTTGGACCCCTCTACAAAAAAATATCTCTATTTTCTCTATCTCAGAGTGGTTTTCCCGTGGTGGAATATTTTCATTTGGGGAAAAAGTTGTCAAATGCAAGTAGTTGAAAGTTGCAAAATGGTGCAACTTTCGTTCAGCAACTCGTGTGACCAAATAGACTATTCCAATGCATCTAAATAATTATGTTTGCATTATACATGGTCCTCTTTCACACCCAAACACGTGGAATCACTTTGAGCTACGTTCAACCGGATCGATCCCTTAAGAGTCCAAAGTGCAAAATGGTGCAAACTTCAACATACTATTACTTGGATACCGTTATGCTTAGAAACTTCTAGTCTAATCCTATGGGATCAAGTTGGGCCCCTCTACCAAAACCTCTCAATTTTTGCTATCTCAAAGTGGTTTTCACGTGGTGAAATTTTTTCACTCGATGGAAAAAGCGTCAAATGCAAGCAATGCAAAGTTGCAAAGTGGTGCAACTTTTGTTCTACAATTCATGTGACCAAACAGATTGTTCCAATGTGTCTGAATAGGTATTTTTATGCCAGGTATGGTCCTATTTCCCACCCAAACATGTGGAATTGCTCTGAGCTACATTCAACTAGATTGATCCCTTAAGAGTTCAAATTGCTAGATGACTGCAAACTTCAACATGTTGTTACTCAGATACTGTGATGATTAGAAACTTCTCATCTAATCCTACAGGCTCGCGTTAGCCCCTCTACAAAAACCTCTCTCATTTTTCACTATCTCAAAGTAGTTTTCTCATGGTGGCGAATTATCACTTGATGGAAAAAGTGTCAAATGCAAGCAGTGCAAAATTGCAAAGTGGTGAAACATTCATTCTGCAACTCATGTGACCAAACAAACTACTCCAATATGTCTGAATAGGTAAGTTCATGCTATACATGGTCCTCTTTTGCACCCAAACATGTAGAATCACTCTGAGCTTTGTTCAACTAGATTGATCCCTTAAGAGTCCAAAGTGTAAAATGGCTGCAAACTTCCATATGTTGTTACTCAGATACTGTGAAGCTTAGAAACTTCTCATCTGATCCTATAGGATCGCATTGGGCCCCTCTACAAAAAAATTATCTTAGTTTTCACTATCTCGGAGTGGTTTTCCTATGGTGGCGGATTTTCACTTGATGGAAAAAGTGTCAAATGCAAGCAGTGCAAAGTTGCAAAGTGGTGCAAATTTCCTTCTGCAACTCGTGCAACCAAACGGATTGTTCCAACATGTCCAAATAGGTATTTTTATGCTAGGCATGGTCCTCTTTCGCACCCAAACACGTGGAATCACTCTAAGCTACATTCAACCAGATCGATCCCTTAAGAGTCCAAAGTGCAAAATGGTGGTATCAAGACATAATAACCTGGCCAAAATAACCCTAAAAAAAATAACCTGACCAAAATAATCCAAGGACAAAATAACCCAAGGTCATTATAACCCATGGACAGAATAACCTGTGGTCAAAATAACCCATGGATAGAATAACCCATGGTCATTTTAGATCAAGCTAGTAAACTAGAAATGATATAAAATAAATTATAAATATGATTGTGAGGCACCATAGAGGCTATTTAGGTCATTTTTAAACCATATATCCATTATATACCCCTAAAATAGCCTTAAAACACCTTTAATATGCTTAAATAACCTATAAAATGGTAAATAATTATAAAAATGAAGGCAATTTCGTGGGAATAAGTTGATTATTTTAAATACACATGGATTGGAAGACTAACCAAAAGAGGCAACAGACGATCACCCAAGTTTCCAATCACAATGTGGAATTGCTATTCAACTACTCAAGATGATCTTCCCATAACTAATAATACTATTGAGGGATGGCACAAAGGATTTAGTGAATTGCTTCAAGCATCACATAGATCAGTCTAGAAATTCATCTAAGCAGTGAAAAAAGAATAGAGTCTCCAAGAGAATAGAATAGAGAAATATATGGTTGGATACACTAGGCAACCAAGCAGGAAAAAAATATCGTGAAATCAAAGAAAGACTAAAAAGATTGGTTGATGGTTATGACAACCATAACATTTTAGATTATATAAGAGGCATCGCTCATAATTTGACACTTTAATTGGGTAATTCTGAATAATAAATTTTTTTTAGCAACATACATGTAATTTATAAAAAAAAAATTCCTTTCTGTATATTCTTATGGGGATATTTTTTCCATGGGTTATTCTGACCATGGGTTAGTTTGGCTTGGGTTATTATGACCTCGGGTTATTTTGTCCTGCGTCAGACCTGTTATTCCGGCTATTTTGGGTCGTTATTATGTTCCTCAGAACCCAAAATGGCTGCTAAACTTCAACATAAGAGCCATTTCGATACCATGATGCTTACAAACTCTCATCGCAATTCCCAGTGCATCACATTCAACTCTTCTATAAAACCACTTTCATTTTTATATCTCAGAGTGGTTTTCCCGTGGTGGTGGATTTTCACTTTGGGGAAAAAATTTGTTTCAAATGCAAGTAGTTGAAAGTTGCAAAGTGGTCTAACTTTCGTTTTGTACCTTGTGTGACCAAACAGACTATCTGAACGCATCCAGATGGTTATGTTTACACTAGGCATGGTCCTCTTTCATACCCAAACACGTGGAATTGATTTGGGCTCTGCACCAATTATCATATGCTTTTTGTGTGGACTACTCAGACTTCTAAACCGTCGCATGTATGTTTCTCTTTTCTATTGTTTTGCATGCCATTATAAGAAATCAAGTCAGTTGAACGTAGCTTGGAGAAACTTTGCATGTTTGGGTGTGAAAGAGGACCATTCCTAGCATAAACCTACCTATTGGGATGCGTTGGAGCAATTTTTTTGGTCACACAAATTGCAAAATGAAAGTTTCACCATTTTGTAACTTTACACTACTTCCATTTGACACTTTTTTCCATCAAATGAAAACTCGACACCACAGGAAAATGACTCTGAGATAAGATGGCATTACATATTTTACAAAGAATAAATAATGATTAGTAGCCCAATCTTAATGTGGTTAAATCTCAGACCTGACTAAATGTTGCTCTGCTCTCAAAAGCTATTTGGGTTAATTGTAACCCTATGTAGCTCCAAATGCTCTAATTCTAAGCTAGAATGATTGAATCTAGTAGCTTCATTTAGGTCTATGGACGATCCTTGAGTTAAATTGTAGTGAACTTGAGCCATATGTACAAAATGCTCAGAGCACCAATATTAGAATTCTTGATTGGTATATCAGTTGTCCATGAATAGAGCTCCCAAATTATGCTTACATAGTACCAAAGATTCTTAGTATTGAACTTGTCGTTGCACCAAAAGATTGACCTGTCAATACCCGATACAAGCTTTGGTTAAGAACCACATGAGGTGGATAGACCATGTCACAAACCCAAGCATTAGAGTTGTAAGGAAGACAAAGTGTCACACCTTGCAACAATCCACCCCCAACACAAGCGTAGGGTTTGAACTTGTGACTTGCTCTGATACCAATTGTTGGACTTGTTGTTGCACCAAAAGATCGACCTGTCAATGCCCAACACAAGTTTCTGTTAAGAACCATAGGAGGTGGTTAGACCATGTCACAAACCCAAGTGTTAGTGTTGTAAGGAATACCAAGGGTCACACCTTGCAACACTTAGAACCCTTTAACATCTTATTTCAAATCAAGCATAAGGAGGCAAGATTAGTTGGAGTCATAAGTCAATTTTTATTTGGCTTGTTGGTAGTCGACCTACAATTAGAAACAGGAAGGGTAAGGACATAATTATGGAAGAGCTTAAATAGTAGGCACATTATTTTCTATTTGGGGTATTCAAAGATCCAAATAACAAATAAGGTTACAACTATTTACTTTCAACTTATTAGTATTGGGCCTATTGGCTATCACAAAATTAGGAATGTATGAATAAGGCTTAGCTTTTGATCTTCACTCTTACCATGAAAGCCTTGAGATGTTAAGGACCTTGTTTGTTTTGTGTAAATCCCATTTGCACAACACCTTAAAGATCCTTGTCCCAAATATTTACAATCTACAAATACAAATTTGAAATATTCAATATGTGCAAAGATTGAACACAAAAAAGAAATAAGGAGTTGTCATTCAATACAAAGGAAAATCCACAAAGGAAGAATACAAATGATATTGCAACATCACAATGCACTTCCTCAAGATAATTGAGAAAATCCACCCACAACATTGAGGTACCTGAAAAATGGAATCTCCATAGCAATCAATAAAGAGTGGTTAGGTATTGACTGTCCTTTTGAGTGCAGCTTCTAATGGATTTCCCATTCCATGTTCCTCTATTCCACAAGCCACACCAACTTGGACAAGACAAAGTTGTTGGTAGTTAAGCTAGGGAAATGCAGCAAAAGTATGAGGGCCAAACAACATTCGTGATGATGAGCCATGTGACTAGAGTATCTAGAATCATCACAAAACTACAGATGGGATTCCTTCATATTTAATCCAAAACTCTTATTCACAAACCTTGTAGTTGTTTCATCCAATAAATATAGAGTACAAAATTATATATGTTGAAATCAATTAAATTTATAGATGTTGTTAAGAAAATGAATTATGAGTTATTTTTCTTTTTATCTCTTTGCCACATATACTCTAGAATCTTGGAAAAAAAGATGAAAGATGAAAATTAATAATGATAAATTTCTAAGCAATAAGAAAGTTCACAAAATAGGTTGCATCAAGATGATGGAGGGAGAACAATCCCAGTTGGACAAGAACACAATTGGTTCTAAGAGAATTTTTTGGTTATCTAGCAATCAAGCTGCTCACAATCACAAGTCACCTCATCTATAACAACCTATACTAAAATTTTGAGATATAAAATTCCTAAATATTTGAATTCTCAAACAATTGACAAAACTTACATCTTTAGCAAAAAGCCCTTAGATATTGAAATCCAGTCTAGGGTTGACAGTTGCAAGTTTCATAGATAATAACTATAACACTTGAAAAGATGAGAAACAAGTTAAATGAATGCATAGGATAAAACTAGATAGAATTTTACAGATCAAATATAAGTAAATAAGGGATTGTCTATTGTTCTTTGTGAAAAATTCCTTTGAGAGTCCTGTAAAATTTTAGTGCACGCAATCTGAATTGTAGTCTGTAAATACAATGTAGAAGAGTGTGCAAGAAAGTTTTTTTTTTTGCTAGAAAATTGCTATAAGAGGGGATAACACTCTTTCTATTGATTTAATGCTCTGAATTACACTTTTCAGTTATTTCAAACCCAAATTACATAATTTTTGCTTTCTTAGAAGATCTTAATGTCATGGCATGCTTTTTTTTTAAGGAATTTTCTTCTTTTTCACCTCTATCCATTCTTGTTCAATTTTAGGGGGAATCTCCATAGGTTGGCTAGATAGAATGTTACCACTTGTGCACGTCAATGAAGCAATTGCTAACATGGAACCTTCACTTCCTTTAGAGAACATTGTAGAGGTTTTGGCCTTTGTAGACGAGCTAGAAGTACAATCCTTGAGAGGGGGAAAGGAGGAAGGAGGACTTTTCTTTGGAGAAAATGAAGAGTGTATAGAGCCCTTGGGTAGATTAGGGGAAATGGTATAGTATTGAGATTCAGCCCCAATCCACCATGACGGTTTGAGGTTCCCCATATCTCGATGCTTTTGACATTGGGAGGAAAGATGTTCTGTTGAGAAACATTTCTTGCACCTATTAGTAATTTTTTCATAGTCAATCGGTTGCCTCCTACACCTATTCCCCACCCTCAACACAATCTCAGCTGGAAGACCATTAACAAATTCCATTTCAACACAGATACGAGCACAAGTAGAATTTTGATAACTGATGGTTTTCTCAAAAGAGCAGTGATACCTTCCAAGGCTATTTCCAATAGCCCTCAAGCAATCTAGTTCCCAAAACTGAACAGGAAGATATGAAAGTCTTACTCATAAAAAGTAGAGGTGAAGGTTTATGTTCTTGGATCGAAGTTGAGAAACCATGGTTTCATGCACAGAAAGTCTCCTTGGAGGAACCAGGGGCCCTTTTACAGAACCAAATCCTTTTCTTCCTTCGAATCAAATTCTAAAATGAAGAACCCCTTTGCACAGGGGTAAATGCTGACTTCTTCTTCCATGAAATCCTTCTATTTATCTAAGACCCAGGCATGCAAATCACAAAGTTTTGGCCAAGTCTTCATGAACTAGTAGATCAAATCATGATTGGACAAAAAACCCTCCTTGTCCAAAGCCAAATTATCCAGATAGACTTCTAGAGTTTTTTATGAGAGACAAATAGGAAAAAATGGACAAAGTTTGGTAGAGGCATCATTTACATCAGTGACAACAAGTTGTGATTCTGAATGGAGATCGCTGGCACCAAACGCTTTCATCAATCCATGCCCTAACCCTTATGGGTTGGGGTTTCTAAAGCACCCATTTTGCAGATGAGAGGCCTTCGCCTTTGTAAAACCATGAGCCCCTTCGTGTGAGACATACACCTAGAGATTGTCATTTTTTCCACTAGGAATGCCTTCAGATTTTATGCATTTTGATAAAACCTTTGCTTGGCATGGATGATAAGAACCAACCTTTTCACTAGTGCATACCCTAGAGCAAATCAACGAAACGTTATCTCGCTTTGCAATAAACGGGAACCCTGGAGCAAATGTGAATGCCATTCTCATGTCTCTTATCAATAAATTGATATTAATTGATGATAAGTGTGCAAGAAAGTTGCAGGCCATAGAATTTTGTAGAAAATGAGATATAGTGGAAAGAGAAAGCATAATTCATTATGATAATTGTTGATGAATTAGCTAAGGAATATCCATGCTTAATTATAGATCATTTCAGATAGCATAATTCAACAAAACAGGTGTACATAATTAAAGGCTCTAGTTGATGAATTAGCTATAGAATATAACTAAGTCAATTATGAATCAATTGAGAATCAACCAAATGTTTGACAATTGCATAGCTTCAAGATTTCTAATTCAAATTTTATTTCAACTTTGATCACTCTATTTTATTTCACATGCAATCAGTTCATCAGTATTAAGTTATTACTTGAATAGATTGCACTTACTCCATCAAAAAAATCAAACAACCTAGAATAATTGTTAAAACAATGATGAATGTTCATCTAAATCTCTGTATCTACCATTTCAAGAAAAATGGAAGTTCTATGGCTGAGATACTTAGATGTGGGATCATGACAAATCACATGATTAGGACTTATTCAGAAATGTCACAAGATAATACAAAGGTAGTGCTAGAAGACTAACTAAAGTAGCAACACTTTCAGGAATGTTCAAGGTATCTGCCCAAATTTCACTCTATCTTGGTCTACAAATGGATTTGTCCCAATATATTTGACTTACTGCACACCCATGATTACCCATTTTATCTATAAATAATCTAAGCTTAGTGTACATACAAAGCTCCCCAACAAATAGTCGTACCCATATCCTGTAGGATTATATTTTTTTCATATTGTCATACCCATATCCTATACTTATACAGAACCAACTTAGGTAATAGTTAACTAGAGACTAAGCATATAGTCATTTGTCAATTAACTAAGTGTGTAGTTGTAGTCCAGTTAATTGAAGCGTGCATACAATTCACTCTTATAAAACCATACAAAACTATAACATGCATATGCACACTAGAGTTAATTGTGTTGGGTTGAAGAGCCTATAAAACCCCATGGTTCTACTGGTTATAACAAAGAAGAAATCAAATGAATATGCATTGAAGTTCACCCATTTTTTCTATTGCATGCATGTCATTGCTAGCTTAGCATTGCATTATCAGAATCTAATAGCACATAGATAAAAAAAACAAGGGTTTCAAACACTACAAGCATGCTTTAGGTAAGAGAATAATATGTAGGACAACACATGGACTAAAAGTGTTAATCATGGTCTAATGCACCAAGTAAGAAATGCTCAACTTAGAGAATCCTAGAGAGAAAGGACAATGAATTTCTCTATATATCTCGAAAGAATAGCATTTGAAAGCACAATCAAAATAAAAAACATACATGAGCAAATGTATGTCCAAGACTTAATGTGGCTCTTAGGTCACTTTCCTTTTCATCCAATGCCACAACTTCAGATTTGATTTCACATGACCACTTAATGGCCTATGCCAAAGAATGTGGATCACTACACATCACAAAGTAAAACACTTTTCCATTGAGAACCTACAAATTATATGAAAATTTGCTTTGGGATGAAGCTCAAAATACCTTGCTAGGATAGCATTCATGTTTTTTTCTTGTCACTCAAAGAATTTAGCATATCTGACAAGACCACACTTGATAGTTTCACCAATAAGAGAAGCTAGTTCTCTATTTGGTAATGTATGCAGCATATTTGTGTCTATTAGTACACACTAAGGTTGGAAAAATGCACCAATCATGTTCTTCCGAGAGGATGATTTATTCCTATTTTTCCACCAACTGAAGAATCAACCTATACCCATAAGTAAGAAGGGATTGCACATATATTAACAAAGAAAAATGCTCCAAAGTTGAGAGGAAAATAGTTAAGTAGGAAGTCAAGCAATAAGCAAACTTGAGACATGGGTATGTGTAGGATCATCATGGAAAAAATAGGCCTTTAAGTAGCGAAAAAATTCAGAAAAAGCAGAGTTAGACAACTTGATGTAAAAATTTGAATAAGTTATCCATATTATTTCAAAAATATGTAAGAATATAATCTATAGAAAATTGAATGTAGTTTCTAAACTACTAGGTTTATTTAAATATATATATATATTTAGTGAAAATTTGAAATTTCAATGTAGTAGTACTTAAATTTAAGGAAAATAGGTTTGTCTAACCACCTAATCACACAAATGATAATATTTTTATAAGATTTTATATATATAGAGGACCTATGTTCCAATGTAGATGCATTGTTTTTGTAATTTTTTTTTCCAAGTAAATAGTTAATTATGATTTTATTACAACTTTTAAAAATATAAAACTTGTATGTCTCAATCACCTAACTTGGTCAAACTTCATGAAATTCAATTTTTTTTTAATCCTATAGTATGTGAAGCATAGAATGTGACACATGTTTCATATTCAAAAAATGTGATACCATTTGAAAGCTATAGATGTTTCTCAACCAGCCTATCAATCAGGACTTTAGTCGTAATTCAAATAGAAAATGAATAATAATTATTTATTAAATTAAATGTAAAGCATAATTTATATTGGTGGAAAGCTGAGAATCTCCTTTAAAAACCCTTTTCATTTCATCAATTTTGGGTAAAAAAAGGTCGTCAGCCACATACCCTATACATAGCCATCATATTGCCACTGTTTGGCCCATCATGATCCTGCACATACCCACATCATGTTGTTGAAATCTGAATGAAATTTTCTCCATCCAGGAAGGTAGAAGTAGTAAAACCACATATCACCAATCAAACCTCCTTCAAGAGCAATAAATGTACACTTTCGATCCATTTGTGTCTCACTAGCCTTATCAAAGACCTTCATGAGAGTCCCCTGAATAGATCACAATTTAAGATGTTGAGCAAGTCTATCATATAAACAATTTGGGCTGCTTATCTTGTCTATTTGATGTATTATTACAATTTTAGTTCAACCTAACCATCTTGAAGAATTTGTAGTCATACATATTGGGGCTTTTTTTATAACCTTTGTTTTACTTTGAATATATGACCTTATTAAATTTTTCTTCCCACCTTGAACATAAAAGCAGTTTGGATTGGAACCATTTGAAATTTGATTGGAGTTTTACAGGAATTGTATTAATTAGTAGATTATTGTTAAGCCTTCATTTTATAGTCCTTTCAATGAACTAGTCAAAAAGGTCTTATTCCAACTTTTACATTCCTTGGTTTTTAATGTTGATACATACACAACTCTAGAGTATGGATTTGAATATTGTTAATGTGTGGATATAAATTTGTGGAGCACTGAAATGTGAATCTCAATCATTTTTAAGTATCTAGTAGCTCTAAACCCCCATATTTTTACATCTACTTTTCCTTTTATTGTGAATAGATTGAAGCAACAACTGTATGGAGACTGATTTTGGTTCAACTCATTTTTCTTAAATTCTGCTTTGGTGGGGTTTTGTAATATTTTTCCCACAAATTCTACACATTTTTCTCATCGACATCGTTGAGAGCATGACACAATTTGTGTAAAATCTAGAGGTTAGTCACTTGCCATGATTTCAACGAATTTGTTTTTGAAAACCTGTACAAGGCTAGATTACTTTTTGTTGTGCTTTATTTCATTCTAAAATAGAGTTGTTATCTGGTAAATGAAGGCATTGGTTCTATGGTTTTATCTATGGTTTTTTTCATTTATAATATTATTGTAATACCTAGTGTTAGATCCTTATTTGTTTCTTCACATGGAGATATTTTGAACTATGAAGTGAATTTTACATTCATTTGGTGGTTAAATTTTTTTTCCTTGCTCTTGAGGTTACTTTGTGATAATTTTCCTAATAGAATTATTTAGTATTGAATGTATAGCAGCTACTATTGAAGCTATAAATGCAATGGTTTCCAGAGCTATTTTCACATAGAGTGAATAGTAAAGATCAGATCATCATATGCATACTAGAGTTAATTGTGTTGGGGTGAAGAGCTTATAAAACCCAATGGTTCTAATGATTATAACAAAGAAGAAATCAAATGAATATGCATTGAAGTTCACCCATTTTTTTTATTGCATGCATGTCAATGTTAGCTTAGCATTGCATTATCAAAATCTAACAACACATAGATAAAAAATAATGGTTTCAAAAACTACAAGCATTCTTCAGGTAAGAGAATAATATGTAGGACAACACATGGACTAAAAGTGTTAATCATGGTCTAATGCATTGGGTAAGAAATGCTCAAATTAGAGAATCCTGAAGAGAAAGAACAATGAATTTCTCTATATATCTTGAAAGCATAGCATTTGAAAACATAATCAAAATAAAAAACTTACATGGGAAAATGTATGTCCCAGACATAATGTGGCTCTTAGGTCACTTTCTTTTTCATCCAATGCAACAACTTTAGCTTTGATTTCACATGACCGCTTGATGGCATATGCCAAAGCATGTGGATCCCTGCACATCACAGAGTAAAACAGTTGTCCATTGAGAACCTATAAATTATATGAAAATTTTCTTTGGAATGAAGCTCAAAATACCTTGCTAGGATAGCATTCATGTTTTTTTCTTGTCACTCAAAGAATTTAGCATATCTAACAAGACCACACTTGATAGTTTCACCAATACCAGAAGCTACTTCTCTATTAGGTAATGTATGCAGAATAACTATGTCTATTAGTACACACTGAGGTTGGAAAAATGCACCAATCGTGTTCTTTCCAAGAGGATGATTTATTCATGTTTTTCCACCAACTGAAGAATCAACTTGTACCCATAAGTAAGAAGGGATTGCACATAGATTAACAGAGAAAAAAGCTCCAAAACTAAGAGGAAAACAATTAAGTAGGAATTCAAGCAATAAGCGAACCTGAGACATCATGTTGTTGAAATCTAAATGAAATTTACTCTGTGTAGGAAGGAAGAAGCAACAAAAACATTTTTAAGTATCTAATAGCTCTAAACCCCCATATTTTTACATCCACTTTTCATTTATTGTGAATGGATTGAAGGAACAACTATATGATGAATGGTTTTGGTTCCACTCATTTTTCTTTAATTATTCTTTGGTAGAGTTTTGTAATATTTTTCCTACAAATTCTACCCATTTTTCTCATCGGCATCATTGAGAGGATGACACAATTTGTGTAAAATCTAGAGGTAAGTCACTTGCCATGATTTCAGTGATTTTTTTTCAAATCTGTACAAGGCCAGATTACTTTATGTTGTGTTTTATTTCATTCTAATCTAGATCTATTGTTTACAAAGGCTTTCCAAGTGATGCTTCCATTTACTTGGATCATGTTCATTGTGGAGCTGCCCAACTAAAATTTTCAAAGCCAAAGGAAAGCCACTACACATTCTTATGAATGGGCTAAACTAAATAGGGGAAAATAGTTTTAGAGTATGTTTGCTAAAATGAGAACTATGTCCGAAAGATTAGGGAAAAATAAGTATTCTTGGGAAATGTGCCACTGGTAAGACTAGAATCACCAAGTAAAGAAAAGAAACAAGATAAGCAGAGAATACCCATACCTTGAGCCATCTGTGATGAGAAGACAACAATTGACATTTTCACCAATACCAAAAGCTAGTTCTCTATTTGGTAATGTATGCAGCATATTTGTGACTATTAGTACACATTGAGGTTGGAAAAATGCACCAATCATGTTCTTTCCAGAGGGTGATTTATTTGGGTTTTTCCATCAACTGAAGAATCAACCTGTACCCATAAGTAAGAAGGGATTGCACATATATTAACAAAGAAAAATGCTCCAAAGCTACGAGGAAAATAGTTAAGTAGGAAGTCAAGCAATAAGTGAACTTGAGACATCATGTTGTTGAAATCTAAATGAAATTTACTCCATGCAGGAAGGCAGAAGTAACAAAACCATTTTTAATTATCTAGTAGCTCTAAAGCCCAATATTTTTACATCCACTTTTCATTTATTATGAATAGATTGAAGTAGGAACTATATGGAGACTGATTTTGACTCAACTCATTTTTCTTTAATTATGCTTTGGTAGGGTTTTGTAATATTTTTCTTGCAAATTTTGCCTATTTTTCTCATCGGCATCATTGAGAGGACAACACAATTTGTGTAAAATATAGAGGTAAGTCACTTGCCATGATTTCAATGATTTTTTTTTTGAAAATTTGTACAAGGCCAGATTACTTTATGTTGTGTTTTATTTCATTCTAATCCAGATCTGTTGTTTACGGAGGCTTTCCAAGTGTTGCTTCCATTTACTTGGATCACGTTCATTGTGGAGTTTCCAACTAAAACTTTCAAAGCCAAAGGAAAGCCACTACACATTCTTATGAACAAGCTAAACTAAATAGGGGAAAATGGTTTCAAAGTATGTTAAAATGAAAACTACGACCAAAAAATTAGGGCAAAAAAAGTCTTCTTAGGAAACTCGCCACTAGTAAGGCTAGAATCACCAAGTAAAGAAAAGAAACAAGATAACAAAAAATACCCATAGCTTGAGCCATATTTTGGTAGCAATCTGGTTGAGAAGGAAGCAATTTAAACATAAGCACCAATAGTGAAATTGTGGTCTTGTATCCTCTATGAAGTAACAGAGAAATGTTGTCCAAGATCTCTTCGTCTGTAAGAGATTTCCCATTATTTTATTTTATTTTATGAATAAGCTTCTAATCTATATTAATAAAGAGATTAAATACATATTCACAAAAAAAATTTGGGTGGTAAGAAAGCACACCCCGAAGGCCACATGGGCAGAACCCAGAAAATCAAAAAATCGTGGGCCAAGCCTAGAAGTCCAAAATAACAAATATTAAAAAATGACCATCAAGCAGCCAAGGCAGTGCTAATAGAGCTAAGAGGGTCTTTGTCATCCTTCTTCCCCCATACATCAGCGGGGTTAGGATTGACGTCAGAAGGAGCCCAACCATCATTGTCATCTTTTTCTTTAACTTCTTGCTCGCGTCGGGGTGAGATTGCAAGGGCCAACCGTGGAAAGACTTTACTCGTATCTGGCCAACTAGACCCAGAGGCAGTACTAGGAGGAGCATCATCAGAGGGCCAACCGCCACCACTCCCCGACAGCCCACCAGAGAACCATCCCTGGCCAGCCCGCAACGGAGGAGAGCGAGCACACCGAGGGGGGTGGGAGTCTCGCCGAGGCGAAGGCTAAGAGTAGGGGCGAGCGGAACCACTCAGCTGCCGGCCCCGAGAGGGTGACCGGTGGCGAGAGGAGGAGGTCGAGTCGGGGACCCAGGCCACAGTGCACAGGGCATTTCCCCAATGGTCCAGGA
Organism: Sequoia sempervirens; assembly: GCA_007258455.2. NCBI lineage: Eukaryota > Viridiplantae > Streptophyta > Pinopsida > Cupressales > Cupressaceae > Sequoia > Sequoia sempervirens. Next base: position 14,099 of record VDFB02102548.1, on the reverse strand, counting down.
GAACTTGGAGGTGAGCAACTTCTAACGCCACTTTGTTGGCTTGTACCTGTATCTAAAATAATACATTAGAGAAAATAACAACTTTAGAATACATAGAAATCTGACAATCCATTTGAGAATGAGAAAATATGTAGGAATTTCTATCCTTCCAAATAGTAAAAAGGATTTCCACCCTGAAAGTGTGCCAAAGCTGGGTATACTTTGCTGGGAATCTGGGCGAATCCTCCAGCATAACCATGTTCCAAGAGAATGGCTCCGGTCGAAATGGCCAAAAAAAATCATGTATCTAGGTCCAATACTGCTGAGCCCAAGGAAAAACCAAAAGAGATGCTTAAAAGTCTCAGACTACCCACAAAATGGGCACTGAGGGTCCGAAACCCCCAAATGAACAAGCCGAGAGCCCACCGGTAGGCCCTAGAAAAGAATACACCAGGAAAAATGGGCGAGTTTTGGCTCAACACCTATAGACCAAGTGTTGGCAAATATTTTATGCTAGACAGGAGCCAGAGATTGGAGTAACCACCTCTGATTCAGACTCTGGAGCATGGGAAAGTGAGGTGAAAGCCACCTGTAGCCAAGCTGAGGCTTGTAATTTCTCAAAGGAGTATCTGGGTACCATTTCCAGTCTTTCCACCATGGTTTGGGCCCACGAATACCAATTTTGTGAAGTATCTCATCTGGGATAGCACTCACCAGACCCTCAAAAGTAGCTCAGTCTTGGTTATGAAAACTATACAAGGCACAAAACTTGTCCCAATGCATGATGCGCATGGCAGGTCTGAGAAAAAGTTGATGGAGGGTTTGGATACCCTTCTTATAAAATCTAAGAGCTTTAAGCCAAGGCACTTTAGCCAAAGGTTGATCATTTCTGGCAAAAAGGGGTGACCACCACACATTGTGCTGGTTCAGGGAGAGCCCGTCCAGAAAGCTGGAGCCAGACCAGCAGAGCTAAGGTTTGACAGATTCCCAGGCACGCCAAATGCTTTTGGCAACAAACATACCAATTATCTGAACCGGCTCTATCATTACCAGAAGGGTTTGGAGGCCAATTCCTTTCCAGGTAGGTCTATTGGTAGGGAACTCAGACTGAATGCAGTGGTGAAGGAGAATTTTCCAAGCCTCGTCACCCGTGAGGGCACGAATCACCCATTTGACACATAGATCAATTCCCTGCCTCTAGATAGAGAGCAAACCCAAGCCTCCAGAATCCCTGGGGAGACAACAAAAATCTCAGGTGACACAATGGAAGCCATGATGAGTATCAGAGGAGGCCCAAAGAAAATCACGAAGCAATTTCTCAAGCTTGCTATAAGTAGCTTTAGAAGGCACCCATCAAGAAGAATAATAAACATGGGTAGCGGCCAAAACTTTAGAACAAATATGGAATTTCCCTACCAAAGAAAGAGGTTTGGTGATCCAGTAAGTCAACTTTTTCTCCACTTGAGCAAGCACAACCTGCCAAAGCTCCGTTGAAGAAGCTTGGAAAGCAAAACAAATGCCCAAAAATCAGAAAATTTCACCTGGCCCAATCCACTTCCAGCCAAAAGGTTGCAACCAAGCAAGGCTAGGTAGGATAGACTGCCAATAGAAAAGCATCTTGTGCCACTGAATGGCAGAGCCAGACATAAGACATAACACATTAAGGCACTGGAGCGCTTCATGAATGGTCTCCTCTTCCTCTAGGAGAGTGAGAAAGGAGTCATCTGCAAAGTGCCCATTGAGCAATTGCAACTAGGAATTTGGCAATGAAATGCCTTTGACGCACTGCAAAGAGGCCGCATTAGCCAACAGATAACCAAACACTTCAGCGGCAAGCACATACAGCGAGGGAGCCAAAGGGCAACCCTGTCAAATGGAACGGAAGAGGCCAAAGGCAAAGGATTGTCGACCATTGATGGTGATGTAGGCTGAGGCATCCACAAAGAGAATTCAAACAGACTGAATAAAATTGGGCCCAAAACCTAGAGCTTGCAGCATGGCAAGAATGAAAGGCCATTCAATGTGATCATAAGCTTTGGCAAAAAGTCAATCTTGATGAATAAAACTTTCTAGTTGGAGTGCTGGGCCCACTCCATGCCTTCCCAAACGGCGATGATATTATCCAAATTATACCTGGATTTGATGAACCTAGTCTGCTCTGGACACACAATGAGGGGTAGAAGATGGTGGATTTTTAAAGCAAGAGCTTTAACAATAATTTTATAAGAAACATTAAGGAGCGTAATAGGTTGCCAATTACAAATATCCTCAAGATCACCAGCTTTAGGTATGAACTTAATATTCCCTTTCTTTATTAGTTCTCCTAAAGAATTAGAATGGAAAGCCTCTAAATAGACCTAAAATAAGTTGAGACCCACACAATCCCAGAGAGCTTTGTAAAATTCATAGGGAAAGCCATCAAGCCCAGGGGCTTTATCATATGCCATGGAATGTAATGCCTCTTTCAGATCATCAAGCGTAAGCAACTAGTCACAAAATTTCTTTTGAGCTGCACATAGCCTATGTGGCATGACAACAAGGCAATTCTGGAGGGCCTGCTAGCGCTCAAGCGTGGGGTCTTGGGTAGTGCAAACTTGCTTGTAATGACACACAAAAGTCTGTAGAATGTCAAGCAGCTCCAAAAGGACCTATACGCCATATTTAATCTTTTTAATGCCTAGAGAGAAGTGCCTAGCACACAAGGCCAAGAAAAACTCCTTGGAGGCACAATCACCAATTTTGAGCCAGTGCAAATGGGCCTTGATTTGCGTGCCTCTAGTAGTGTAGTTGTTCATAACTTACTTTTTATGTCGTAATTCTGCAACTTTAACTTGCAAAGTTGGAGAAAAAGGGCTAGCCACTAAGGTCTTGTTAGTTGAGAGAAAATCAGTTGTGGTTGCCTCATAAGACGACCGACGAAAGATGGCTAGCTGGCATCCATAAATGCGCAAGAAGTGAGCGGTACGGGTGATGGAATCATTCCACCACGTAATCCATCCAGTACTATGAGTTGGCCTACATTCCAAGTTCTAAATTCTGTGAATGTGGGCCAAGGTGGCCTTATGGCCGAGAAGAGAAGTGTTGAGGAAGAATTGCATCTTGCATGTGCGAGGCTATCGAGTCTCCCATTCAATGCAAAAATTGATGGAGAAGTGATCAGACGTCACCTCCATTAACGACTTAACTGGAAGGGAAGAGCTGGAAAAGGAGAAGAATGATTGTGTCGAGATCATGGCACGATCAAGGTGCTTAAAAATTCTATCAAAACCAGCCCTAAAATTGCACTAGGTGTGCCAGGGAGAATGAGAATGGCAGCAGCCAATATTGGGATCAAAAAGCCCCAATTTATTGTGCATGTAAAACCACGCCTCACATTCGCCAGCTGCCCATCTGAAGGGAAGGATGATGTCTTTATCACAGGCCATCTCAACCATGTTGAAGTCCCCACATAAAATCTAGGTGGCGACCGGCAATGAGTCAGCAATCCATCGCCAGAGTAATTAGCGCTCCACAGCATCATTTGGGGCATAAACATTAATGACCCTGAAAGAATGATTATCAATATTGAGCAGGATCAAAACAAGCCACTGCGTGGGATCAGACCCATGTTCGACCACACTAGAGTGCCACCGTGGGGACAAAAGAGTGACAGCTCCTCCGTGCCTAGACTTGTGGGTGGTACTGAACATAGAACTGGTTGGCCAGATAGACCGACAAGTCGAAGCAAGCAAAAAACTAGAAATTTTAACTTCCTGGAGGCATAGAATATCAATACCAGTCAACTTTTTCAAAGTATCTCTAACAATATATTTTCTGGAGAGGTCAGTAAGACCTCAAACACTCCATGAGAGAAAATTCACGGATGAACTGCGTCCATATCATTGGACTCTGATTCCTCTCCATTCAGAGAAGAGAAATGATTCTATAAAAATTCTAGTAGAACTGAGCCAATCTGGATAGAAGGAGAGGAAATCCTCCACTTCTCCTGAACATATTCCCCTTCCTCCCTGGGCGAAGAGGGGCTTCGAGAGCGCCTTTGGGCTCCTAAAATATGAGCAGAACTATGCGGTTGGGCCATCATGATGGTAGTGAGTTGAGGCATGGTCTTAGGCCGAGGCTGAAGAGGCACACTATCGACCTTGCCCGGAACCGTCGTACCCTTCTGAGAAGGGTTTGAAACATTTTTCGCTAGTTCGGCGGCTTTGGAAGCCGATGCAGAACCAGAAGATTTATTCCTGCAACCTATGACCGTAGTCCAGGCAGAGTCTTGTTTAGGAGCAGAAGAACCTACTTGACGAGATTGTTCAGTTTCTCGTGGCAGAGAAGGTGTACGAGGCACTACCAAAGGCCAGTCCTTGATCTTGTGTTCTGCAGACTAACACCGATAACACGTGTTGGGTAGATTAAAATAAGTGACTTTTTGGGTATGCCAGAGAGTTCCTATTTGAATATCAATGGCATCTTTCAAATCTTGGGAAAGGTCAACTTCCATGCAAACCCTTTTCTGGGGATGGGCTTAGAAGAACCTATCCAGCTCGACACAAATAACTCTCCCCAGTGAGGAAGCAATATGATTCAAAAAAGGCACACAGGGCAAAGGAAGACTAGGAAACTCAATCCAGACTAGGACCTGGAGCTTGGTCTCATCTGAGACAGTGAAGTCACGAGTCCAGGCTTGGAAAACCAATAGGGAAGACTATACATACTAGGGACTGTGACCCAAAATGGCCTGCACATGGCTAACTTCTGAAAAGCGGAACAAAACAAACCCTTGGTCAGGTTTTGGACCATCTCAAGGCAGACCCCATAAGGGATCCAGGCCTTGTTGACCCATTCTTTAAACACACTTTCAGGGGGGGTTCTCCCAACAAAATACCCAACAAGGGTGTGATTTTTGAGCCATTGACAAGTAGAATCAAACTCAGGTAAAGGTAAAACCACATCAGCAAGGGAGTCAAAATGCATACCTCGTGGAACACTTTCGGAATGAATTTCCAGGGATGTTTGTTTGGAGGGGGAGCCATTGAGCAAAGCCGTCGAACCACCAACACCAGAATGAACTGTTGGGTTAGGGATGGTTGAAGGCATAATAAGGCGCTTAAGGCCGCACTAAATGCAGCCGTACGCGTGACAATAAAGGAAAATTCTTGCGCAGTATGACACAGTTCGCAGAATGCGCCTTTCACTCTCAAAATAGTATATTTTCTTTAAGCATACTAAAACTGTTTTCTATTAGCAACTCTCGAGATTTCCCATTTTCATCTCTAAATGTTAGAAAAATAGAGATCAAATCTTGATTAGGAGATGATGTTCTCGCATGGAGATCACTCTTTTGTTTGATCAAAGGAATAATAAATTTTTCGAGCTCCAGCCATGCTTGCAAAGGTTTCCATGAGGGTTTCAAAGTATGTCAAAATGAAAACTATGGCCAAAAAATTAGGGCAAAAAAAGTCTTCTCGGGAAACTTAGCCAGTAAAAAATCCTTTTTGGAAACTTGCCACCAGCTAGTGCCAAGAAATCTATTTCACGGCTAGGTTGACGTAAAAATGGCGAAAATGGGGGAAAAGTTCACACAAAAAAGCCTATCGGCTAAATATCATTTTTTAAACACAAGGATTGTAAATTATGAAAAAGTGAATTTTATGTAGTCAAGAATACATGGTCTTCATTTTGGAATATATTTGTGTCCCTATTTATCAAGTTTTGAAGAAGACCTACGTTACTAGGCTACTTCATTTTTCTTTTATGAAAATTGACATGTGATGCCCCCTATTAACATTCAAGGAGTGTTAGAAAATAATGTTATGAGGGATCATACCCTTATAAAATTTATATAATGTTCTAATATAAGGTTGTTAAACCTTATATACTATATGTTTTATTAAGCATATCCCATTTGAAATAATTATAGTGTAATAACTATTCGATCATTAAAGCTTCCCCGGAGAAAAGTTCTTCGCATCATCATGGAGTATATAACTCTGGATGGTCATTTCACTAAGGCCTACAGCTATCATTTTTCCTTGCTCAACCATTTTTTCTATAAGGTCGGGGTTTATCTTCCCCACTATCTTCTATGTTCCTTAAGAAAGAGTCCAGAAGACCATAAGAAAAACCCAAAAAGATATCCTATTTTGCATACTAGTTTGATTAGGTTAATTGTTGAACATTTTCAAAATATGTCGGCCCCTACAAAGTTGGTTGCTTCCCCAGAGTCCAAGGAGGATGATACTGAACCTAGTTGTTCAAGGAATTTTCCCAATTTGAGCCCGGTGAGGATGGTCCTGAGTCCGCCCTATGTTCAGACTGGTAAGAAAACTCAAATCCATAATTCCCAGTATGTTAAAGCCTGCCCTGCTTCTAAGCCTGGAAGCTCTACTCCTAAAACCAAAGGTACTAGAAAGAATCTACCTGTCAAAAACCTTGTCTCTTATTCTGAAGACTCTCTTGATTTTGAGGATTCTGGCGCTAACAATAATTCATCCTCTGATGTCTTGTCGTTGGATAGAGATGTTAGAATTGGATCCCCTCGAGCCTCCGACCCTACAAAAAATTGCTTCAATCTTGATAGGGAACCCTCTACGGACTTCCTGGGCATAGCTAGGAATAATGCGATGGACCATTTCAGAATGTTGAAATGGGTCTTTCATGAAATCAATGATCTGAAAATAAAAAATTGGGCCCTCCAGAGTAAATTGGAAGAAATGAGAGATAAGGTTTTTGTGTTAAGCAAGAAGGATGAAGAGTGTAAAGATCACAGTGCTAGTAAAGAGATCCAGGACAATGTGAGCAAGGACAGAAGGATTGAAATAGATTTGGAAAATATGAAAAATACTGTGAAGATAAAATTTGTTGAATAGAACAATAGGATGGTAAGACATAATGCCATCATTATCAATGCTATGACTGAAAAATTGGACAAAGCTCAACAGGGGTCCTTGGTGGTTGACTTCGAAGAGGTGAAAGATAAAAACCAAGAAGAGGACATTGGGATTTCTAAGAGAACTAGGGATAATTTGAAAAAGAAGGCACCTCCAATTCCGCAGATGATTCAAACATTCAAGAAGGGTGTTCAGGATATGCAAGACCTGGAGGCAGAGATTGAGTCTATTCTAAAGACTCTGGGTTAGTTGCTGCTGGTTTTTTTTTTCTTGCATTGTGGCTGGTTTTTTTATTGACCTTCCTGGTCTTTTGTGGTTGGCTGCTGCTTTTTCTAGTATTTTCCTTTTTTGCAGCCTATTTTTTCTGATGGAATTTTTTGTCCTCTTTCTTTTGTTGTAAACTTGGTCGTTTCGGGTCCTTGTAAAACCCATTTTTTCCTTTATCAAAAAATATTCGATCATTAGTTATTAATGAATGGTTATTTTTAATACATGTGACTAATGCCCCTTAAGGTATTATGCCACCCTTTCTCCTATATTTAATGAGGTTCTCTCTTATTTGAGAGGTGTAGAATTTGAAGATGAATAGTGAATAATCTATCGTGCTATGAACATGAGGTATTATTGGCCATGTGGAAGTATGAAGAAGCATTCCCTAGGTTTAGGCTATGTTATAATAGACCATTATTGTAAGTGTTTTAATAAAATGATGCTTTATGAGGCTTTTTACCAAAAAGGGTTTTCCCCATGATATTTTGTGTAATTTGCATAATCTATACTTGTATGATTCACATTTTCTTTATTTTATATTTTGTATATATAATGGTTAGTATCCTAAGATCCTAAGTTTTAACATTCATCATTGAACAATTGTAAGATGTACAGGCGTGTTAAGTATGATTCCTTAGGATGATGACTACAATGGATTGATATAGATATTTCCTTGGTTGAACCAGTGAATCATGAGATACATACAAACCAATATCCTTGTAACATCCCTTAATCACATTATCAAATCTAAACTAAAACATTTCTCAATAGAACAATTCGAGTATGAGAGAATAAGTATTAAATCACTCCAAGTTGATATTGAATCAATAATAGCAACTGATATTAAATGTTTCATACAAAATTTGAACATGGAATTGTATCAATTTTTTGCTGATAATATCAACCAACAACAATACACAACTACTACACAAACCCAAAAAGAAACTACAAATTGGAAGCTATTGCTGAAAACCAAATCACAACATACAACTCAAAACTGAAAGTTGTTGGTCTAGATAGTAAAGTACACAAGAATAATTTTTTAGACAACACCAATATTTTTTACTAACAACAATAAGAGAAAATTGTGCTAAAAATTGTGCTAAAAAAACCAAACTACACTATTGCAAATTGTTTGATGAAATGCACACCCAAAACTTTAACATTTAGCACTATTGCAACTTCTGGATGAAATTTCTCTAAAGATCCTCAAAACCACTATCTTTGAGCCTTTATCTCCTTGGTTTATCAGCCTTGGAGATATCTTCTCACTTTGGTTTATCATCCTCTTCAGGATTCATAACCTTTCAAAGGAAAACATAAGCATAGAATGAATGAACTCTTGAGAGGAAAATAATTAATATGAAACTCATTTCCAACAAACATGGGCTCCCAAAATAGCATGCCCAAGTGAGGAATCTTACATGCCAAGGTTGCAACTCCCAAAGCTATTAATTAAACCATTGTTAAACACTCCACTGCAAATTTCCAAAAAGAACCATTAATTGCACCATTAAAACCAAATCACAATTAATTACTTTTTTCCCAAAAATCCATGCCCACCTTGGACCCCAATATTGAATTTTGAATATTTTCTAATTTTCCAGCAAGAGTAATTTAATTAATTCATTTTGGAAAACCAACTTTCTCGGTTCATATGTAGGACTTGCTATTTTAGGAAACTGGGTTTTGCTATAAATAGAAACTGCTAAATTTAGAAAGGGGAGATGATAAGTCCTCCCTCCCAGAGATTGCTCAGTGTTTCTTTTGTTTCTTAGCTTCTTCTCTCTTATTTCCAAAACCCTTTTAGGTATCAAGATTAGATTTCCCGAGTCATCATCTAATGGTGGCATTATCAGAGAAGTCAAAATTTGTTGTCCCACCACTTTCTTCAAACATGAAACATGAAAAACATTGGGTATTTTGCAACCCAGTGGCAACTCCAGCTCAGGCTACTTCCCCAACCTTCTTGATGAATTTGTAAGGTCCATAGAATTTTGGCTTGATATTTTTTGCTCCACTTTTCTTCAGAGAATTTTCTTATATGGCTGCAACATCACAAAAACTAAGTCACCAACCTCAAAAAATCTCTCTGTTCTCTTCTAATCTACATACAACTTTTGTTGATCTTGAGCATGGTGCAAATTGTCTTTAAGAGACTTCTGAATCACTTGAGCATGGTGGAAACAATAAATTTGACCAAAAGAAAGAGAATCATAACCATAGAGAGCACAAAAATGGGACATTCCAATGGACATGTGGTGAGAGGTGTTATGACAATACTCTCCTAAATACAACCATTTCACCCAAGTACCTTTTTTATTTAAAATATAATTCCTCAAACATCCTTATATCTACTTATTGACAATTTATGTTTGACTATCCATTTGGGGATGATAGCTTGTATTGGGTGTGAGTTTCATGCCTATCAAGTGAAACAACTCCTTCCAAAAGGAACTCAGAAACCTATTGTCCCTATTACTAACAATGTTCCTTACAAAGCCATGTAATCTAAAAATCTCTCTGAATAATAATTTTGTTACTTGGGATTCTTTAAATTCATATGTGATAGGAAATAAATGTGTATATTTTTTCAATCTATCAACCACAACAAATATGTAGTGTTTACTTTTTTCTTTAGGAAAACCTATGATGAATTCCATAGAGATGCTTTCCCACTTGTGCTAAAGAATTGGAAGTGGTTGAAGTAAACTAGTTGGAAAAATCTACTCACCCTTATTTTGCTAAAAAACTATACATTCTCTGATGTGTGTGGGTATTTATTCTTTCATTCCCTTCCTATAAAACCTCTCCCAAACTTTCCTATATGTCTTATAATATGCTTGATGGCCAGCCAAAGGAGTGTCATGAAAATATCTCAACTTCTCCTTAATTTTTGACCCCAGTACCAAGTGTATCATGTTCTTGTAATGGATTAATCCATCAAAAATGGTGTACCTATCATCTTCCACTTTCTCATGGGTGAGTGCAAAAAGATGGGAGGCCAAAAAGGGGTCATGTTATAACATGAGCACATTATAATGTGCATGCATTATAATGCACTCGCATTATAACATAGTCATGTTATTTCATGGTTTTTACATAATTTTTTCATTTTTGCTCAAGAGTTGCCTAAGAAAGACATTTAACGTGAGTGCATTATAACACACTCATGTTATGTCTTGCTTTGTGTTAAATTCTAGTCTATTAAACATGTATGTATGCTTGTATGACATGTATGTATGTATGTATGCATGCTTCCATGTATGTATGTACGCTTGTATGTATGTATGCCTGTATGTATGTATGTATGTATGTATGTATGCATCAGTGTAGGTATATGTATGTATATGTATGTGTATGTGTGTATGTATGTATATATGTATGTATCATTGTATACATATATATGTAAGTATATATGTATGATTGTATATATGTAAGTATGTATGTATGTATGTATGTATGTATGTATGTATGTATGTATGCATGTAAGATTGTAAAAGGTCGGAAGAAGAACTTTAAAGCGTCTCGTCCGGGATTCATTTCATCGAGGATCGGAAATCTTTATCAAATCCGGGCAGATCAAAAGGATCAATCGAACAATAAATCGATGCGAAATCAGACAAAGATCAGAAAATCGAAATCCGCTTGCGTCATCAGGCTGGGATCGGCACGGGCATTTCCAGCCTGGATCGAGATCCGTTCAATCAGGATCCTCAATCGATATCGGCGGCAAAAATATCGACGTCGGAAATCAGGCATCAGAAAATCCGAAAAATCGCGAAATCAGCATCCAAAATCATCAAAATCAGGATTCTGGATTCAAATCAGGATCAAAAAGAATCAGGATTCGTTCAATCAGGTCAAAGATCAGGATTCATAAATCCAGTTCGAGATCCGGTCCAGAAGCTTTAAGATCTTTTCAATCAGATCAAGGAGAGACTAGGGAGAGAGAGGGAGCGGGAGAGAGGGAGTGGGAGAGAGGGAGTGTGAGAGATAGAGAGATTAGGGTTTATGGTTTAAGAGTATAGGGTTGAGGGATAATGATGTAACACACAAATCTAAATGGTCCACTTTTAAAAGAAGGTAATGTCAACAGGTTGTTCTATTATGTTGTTCTATCAAAATTCAACTGCATAGTTTTTTAGTCAAACTCATTGACCCATATTTCATGAGTAGTGGCTCACACGAACCCATCTCTCATGAGCATGAATAGTCCACTTAGCACTCAATGCATCTAGGTGATTCTCACAAGGTGAAGCACTAGAATTCTTGGGAGGTCACCCATCCTAGTATTACTCCAACCTAGAAATATCACACCGATTTAGCTTGCTATCCATTTACAAAACATTCAACAAGTGTTGTGAGTTATGACCCATTCATAATAGAGCCCCTTTAATTTTTTCCATTATTGAATCATTTGAGATTTTATCTATAGTATAGTATCATTGACAAGAAACCATTCTAAAGACACAACAAAAATATAAATGACACATAATAGATATCATTCAGAACATGAAGATCTCATCCACCCAAACATGTTACCATTCAGAACTAACATACAAAGTCTCTAAAATATAGACAATGTCAAACAAGATAAATTGCAAGAGATGTCAGAAGATGAAATTCAAACATGGTGACATCAAGGTTTTTTGACTGGCTAAAACCACTAGGACATACAATATGCAACTACTTAATCAACAATTTCAAACAACAATGCCATGTTCTGTCTTCATAGTTATTATTTAAAATTTTCATACTAACAAAATTTCATGTAGCTTATTTATCTACCTACACCACCATGTCTATAAATATGTCACATTTGATCCTAACATCCGATACTATGAAAGCTTGATAATTATAGTTATTTAATGTTTAGCAATTATCCTTGACTATCTCTATCTCTCTCTTAATCACTCCATCTCTCTCTCTCTCCCTCTTCTATTTCACATGCCAATTACTCTTGATTTTCAATGTGCATTCCATTTATTCAATTTTTTGTTCGTTCTTTGTTCCTTTTTGTTGTTGGGTGTTCTTTCCTCTAAATCCATCATCTCTTTTTATTGAGGTTTTGGCTTTCAAAATGTTTTAGATCTAATTTCTATCCCATTGTGAGGTTTATAAAATTTAATATTTTTTGAACTTTGTTAAATGGTATCTCAAAACTAGGGTTTCCAAACCACACAAGGTTCAATCTTCTTGCATACATAACCAACTAGAGCAATAACTGCATTGTAGTGCACGACATTCAATTGAGAACTTCTATTTGACTATCACTTTTTTTTAACACTACAATAGTTTCCCACTAATCACTAAGACACCATATTTTGAGTAAAAGCACTTTTAGGGTTGAATGATTTCAAATGACATTTTAATCAATCTCCATCAAAACTTGCTTTCCACATAATAAAATACATAATAAATTTTGAAATATTGTATCAGAAGTAGGATAAATTTTGAAATACAGTATCAAAAGTAGAATAAATCTTAAAATTCAGACCCAGACCAACCTACCAACACAAAGGGGTTGCCACATTTAGGCAATTTACAAATTTATTTAAGCATTACCGGTACAAAACCCCAGGTTTTGAGTACTTTTACAATGTGCCCTTGCAAAGTGGTAAAAATGGAATAGGCAATGCAACTTTGTATTTTAGAAATCCTTTGTAGAACTCTCATATATAATGGATTATATTTTCACCACAACAATTCCCATTATTATATCAATGTAAATGTACTAACATTCTCCCAATGAAAATCATAATTAAAGAGTAGAAAAGATCATACATGATTATTTGAAAAAACGTTAGTCTCCACATCATTTTTTTAGTTTTGGTTTCATACAACTTTAAGAAACATGGTTGTTAAGCTCTAGCACTTGTAATAAATATATCCAACACACTTTTTTTAAGGATCATCATTTTTTGATTGCCAATATATTCAACAAAATAAAGCATTCAGCTAGTACCACCTATTTATGGGCATATAACACCACCCCAACATGCATATCTTAGAACATTGAAGTAACCATAGAACATGTACAAACTTAGTTTAATGGTATGCAACATATCCAATGAACAACACAAAAAACAACTTAAGATTCCACAGAAAGATTAAAATGAGTAAACCGCAACTAGCATATTTTCTAGTGACTTTAAAGTTTACGAGGTCAAACAAAAATCTTTAGGGCATATTACGAGATAAAAAATGTTTCCAAACTAAAAGCATACACTTGAGAATCTCAATATATTATCATTACACAAACCCCCTGAATGATCACAAGAAAACAAATCAATATTGCAACATATCAAATAGTTCAATTTTGATTATCCTTAAAAAAATCAAGAAAATATTTTGATTTGTTAATTATAGTTAAAATATTGATAGATAGTAAAGATTAGATATTAAATAATTATGCAAATTAAAAGTATAAAAGAACATACAGCAATAAAATTTTGAAATTAACTAGAAATTTTGGATAGCTTTATAAATATTACTTATTAATTAAAAATTAAATAATTAATAAAAAATATAGAAAAGAAATAAAAATAAAAAATTGAAACTGTGGGCGGATAGGTGGGCGCCTTTATTCGAGGTATGTGTGGCATGGCTTAACATAGGTGGCAGCTACATCAAAGGGGCTCAGAGGTGGCAATCACATCTTGATGTCATTGTTTCTAGTGATGTATTCTGATGGGTAACATTATGGCTTGGCAAGGTTGGGCTGTATAGAAAGATCGACTAGGCTATTACAAGTCTCCTCACTGGCTTTTTACTAGTTCCTACACGTACTTCAATGTCCGGGTGGCAGTTTCTTTTGAGCCTTAGGGTGGTGGGCAGGTTGGCACACAAGATCATGTACAACGTAATTATGTTTGAGGTGATCTTGGCAATCTTGCGTCTTTAAAAACATTGAAGGTGGTTGCGAAAGAGTATCTAGTTGTTTGAAGTTTTTCATCTCTAGCTTTT